>JAWWEE010000018.1:2356595-2384040 GCA_035221455.1 Xenops minutus | reverse complement strand
CCCAGGGCAGTGGGCACAGCCCCAAGGCTGCCAGAGCTGCAGGAGGGTTTGGATGATGCTCTGGGGCACAGGGGGTGTCCCTTTGGGGTGGACATTTGTCCTCCTGCACTGTGGCACCATCACATCACCTCCCCAGGGTTCCTGCTCCTGCCTCTGCCAGTGTGACCCTGACCTGTGGTTGTATAGAGGGGGCTCCTCCTGTCCTGCTCCTCTACAGCAATGAGGAAGCTACAAACCCCTAAAAACAGGATTTATTTTCATCCATTTTCCAGAGCAGCAGGATTTTTAAAAGAATTTTCAATCTCCACCAAATATATAAATGGAAAACACATCTCACTGCTGCCCTACACAGCAATGATCATTAAAAAGAGTCTCTGTTTTAATTCTTCACCAATTCCAAAGACTACTTGGAGTCATATCCATTACTAACAAGGCAGAACTAAGTTCTGCACTGGTCTACATTTCATATTTAATCTAATATTACGGAAAGAGATGGCACAAATTTTTCTTAGACTCATTGCTCCATTTCCAGCTCTAATAATTCTAGATCACAACTGGCATATTTTAAATTAAATTTTTTGTAGTTTAAACCTATTTATCAACAGCTAATTAATGAGGTCTAAATCCTTTGATGACAGAATGATTAAACTACATTTTAACTAATCCATCTTTAATTAAAATGCTGCCAGCAAACCATTTCTGGATGTGAAAAAAAGGACACATTTATAGATGCTCACTCTTTAACTATGCATTATGTAAAGCCAATAATTAGAAGAACTCATGATTTCAATTATATTTTAATTACTGTTACATATAAAACATGCTTTAATAGATGTAATGCAATACATTTTCTTTTCTTACAACCCACTAATCATTCCTATTGGGGTGACAACCAAATAAAAGGAAGTTTAATATACGCGATAGTACAGGAATCTTTCTTTAGCTTTGAGCCAATTCTCCCTCCATTTCTTCTTTGCAGCTGAAAGGTACTTAATTATCTCCAAACCTAAACCACAAATGAATCCCTATAAATTCCTGTTAAAACTCTAAAAGGAGATTAGTAGAAACTGACCATAATAAAGAGAAATGCTTTATCCTTTTTATTGCACTTGCATGTCTCTGAGTTTCTTCAGTTCAGAGCACTAAAAACCTGCTAGTTAGGAAAAAATAGAAAGTGACATCTTACCATTTTTCCTATTTCATTCCTTCCTAATTTTGGGAAACAGCACAAGGCAAGAGATGCTTTAGTTATTGGAGGAGCCATGGACTGCCATTTCTTTAGGGTACCCCCTTGTCTCCACCTGGGAGGGGAGGGTGAGAGCTCCCCATCATCTGCATTAATGGGAGGCTGCCACTTACAAACATGAGAGTGGGAAAGGTTTAGTTGTTCTTTACTCTGGCTAAGTCAGTTTTCAATGCACATATGGAACAAGTTATTTCTTTCTACCTCACAGAGTATAGACATCTGATCGAGAAAACTCAATATCCTGTAGCAATTCAACCTTTAAAATTGCAAGTTATTACAATAGATTTTGTTTGGCTAAGACAAACTAAAATTTGATAAATTACAGTTATTAAACATGTTTCTAAGCTCTGCATGTTCCAAGTAGTTATACATCACTGTAAATTCAGTTTTAGGGCTTCACTGCTTTCAGTGATCTGAATCTGACATGATGAAACCAGTAAGTTTATAGAAGTCTGTTTGCCCATTGACTTTACAAATATTCAGAAAGGTATATTATGCTATTTCTACTGACTCAGATATATTAAATTTAATTTTCATACGTTGATATCTACCATTTGGATAACTTAATGAAATTGCTGATATTTCAGTTTATTTCAAGTTTTCTCTAAAAATCATTAGCACTTAACACACTGTAATAGTTGTTTTCACCACAGGCATCTATCAGGAAGTCACTGAACTTACAAATACTGAAATAACCACACAACAAGACTTAAGCTGGTTTACATAAATCCTCTCCTTTCATTTCCCTTTTTGTCTACTCCTGCTCATACAGCAAGCTCTTGGGGGCAGGAAATACATTTTACTACCTTATAAAGTGCACTGTCCATTTATATTCTGAAGAAATAACAACAGCTTATTATGAAGAGTATATGGGCTGTATCTCCTTGAAAGAGCATGTGTGGAAAGGTCATTGGGAATATTTAAGTACTCATCCCTAACAAGAACAAATGCTGATGTAGCAACGAGCTTGATCAAGGTTTATCGAGAACACTCCTTACTTTTTAACAGATGGCAGGAGATCCACCTGGAAGCAAAAAAAACACCTCAAACTTCCTATGTCTGGTACCTGATTGCTGTTCCACCATGTCAGGAGTCTTGTAGTGCCAGCACAGGTGACAAGCAGACAACTAAGACTGTATCACCTCACCTGCTCTCCCAACCACATCACTGCTTTTCCTGTCTCCTGTGATGCCCTGGCAGTACGAGGCCAAGGACAAACATGCTTAAGGATTGCACACACAGTAATATTAAACAAAAAATATTCAAGAAGAAGAAATATTTGAGCTGTTACAAGTGCTGGAGAAGGACAGGTATAAGGCCAATACCAGAAACAGCATTATGATAGAAGCTAAGGAGATATATATTGACAGCTTGCCTTGCTTTCAGTTTAATTTACTGTTTTTTTAAATGTTAACTACAGTAAGTGCTTTTGTTTTGGCCAGTAAGTGCTATGATTTCCTTCTTCCAGAGCAAGGACACAGAAGTGCCAGCTGGCCACCTGCTCTCATGCTGAGCCAGTCTAGCACACTGGCAAGGGAGAGGTGACTAACATCTTCCTGGGAGGATACTTCTCATGCCTGACAATTTTACTTCCCAGAATTCAGAGCCCTGCAACCCCACCTGGATCTCCCACACGCTTTCTGGAGTAACACAGAGCATTGCTGCTTCTCTACAAGAGAACACGCTACTGAAAATAGAAAAGCCAGTTAAGTATTCCAGAATCTTCTAGTTAACTCCACACCACCATCCAAACTTTTCTTGAAATTGCATTTTCCCTGTTCCCAGAAGCCTCCAGTAAGATGGTGTGTTTGGTTGGGTCTGCTCTCGGATACTGTACTGTCAAAAAGAAAAGTTTCCTTGGCTTGTACAGATAAATAACAGATCAGAGATGCCCTTCTCTAATCTTTCTGACCATGTTTCAAGGGTCTTGGTCACATAAAATGAGTGAATAGCTGCCCAGAGGACTACACCATTTACCACAAATTACTTCTTTATGGAAGAATCAATTTTATAGTCTCCTGAATTTCAAACACTTGCCTCTTCAATCCACTGGAATTACTCTTTTGAGAGCCAGGCCTGAGAGATGATTCCAAGGATCTATTGTTGGGGCTATGAACTATCTGCTGTAAAAATCTAGAGAGGACTTATAAGTCTTTGGAAAAGACTCTGAGTAAAGAAAACATGTATCAATGCTTTACATTATATGTCTAAAATTGTCCAGACTAATCTGTTAAGTCTCCAACAATCTTCTGTCCCAAGAGGCCAGAGAGCTAAATTCAAGTCAATCTAATACAACAGAACCAGAACGAGTTTAAGAGGCACCCCCCTGCATCGTGTCCTGGAAACTCCAACTCATGCACAGGGACTTGTGCAAAGCTGAACTCACGAGAATAAACCTTTAAAAACATATTAACTAATTGCAACTCCTAAGAACACACAATATGCAACTTGCAAAGCAAATACCACTGCAAGACCAGGGGAACAAAATGAAATGCATTCAGCAGAGATCATTCCAACAGCTCTTAAGCTTTTGCAGTCTCAAAAAGAAATCCATAATACTGACTGTGATTCCCTTAGTCCATGCACCAGTGTACAAATCATCATTTGGGTGAAAGTGAAGGGAAAGTGCACCCTCAACAGAACTTCCAACAATTCCAGCTGTCACGCAAGGCTTGACAAATCCACTTGCCTGCTCATGAGTGACACACAGAAAATTGCCCAGCTCAGTGCTCATCAGTTTCTGTAGATCTACTGCTTTGGCCAGAAAGCATTAAAACTGTAAGGATTAGAAAGATAATATCAACCAACAATAAATGAGCCTAAAGTGTTTCAGTTACTCCTGGCATTGCAGAGCCTCCACTACCAGCAAATAAAACAAGAATCCCAGTCCTTGGCTAATATTTAGTATATATATATATAACACATATATCCAGTATATTTAGATTTGTCAAGAGAACGAAAGAAAGTTTTGTCCTGATGCTGCAGTCTACTTAGGGCTTTGTTTATGACAAGATGTGAAACTGCACAGCAGAGCCCTGTCTGTTGGGAGACACAGTCAAGCTCTGGCACCAGAATGACAGAAGATTTGTTACCCACCAGCCCTGGCTCCTTCTCCCTGCAGAAGATGAAGGCACACAGAAAAACAAGGAAACATGCAGAGGCAGCACTTGCAGGACACACCTGCCAGGCTTAACCCCACGAGGTATTCTGTGCTTCCTGCTGGTGTAGCTGAAGAAGAAATCACATGCTCAAAGATGGTGGAAAAAGACCTACACAGTCACACTGCCTTAAATGGTGTCCCACTGTCTAATGCTACATCCAAGCAGCAATGAATCAATCTATAGAAATTCTCAACACTTATTTCTTGCCTTGCAAATCTCAGCAACGGGGATGTGAGTGGCTCCAACAGGTCATCCACGATGCCATGGGCACTAGTTCTGCCAGGAATATTAAAAAATGTCTAAACCACACCTTGATTCAGCTGGCACTTACCTCTTTGGCACCTCTGGAGGTGCCTACATGCAAAAGAGGTAAACATCTTTCACTGTATTCAGTAAACTTAGGAGATAGAAATATGGGCTTTATTTGCAATTCCTCACTGACAAAGCAAGAAGAGATGAGAATCAGTGCTGTCACCCCACTGCCAGGTTACAGACACAGACACTCCTACCATCAGATTTGACAGGTCTCCACAAACACAAGGCAAAAAGACCTGGCTCATGCCCAAGCACCAGCCACAGGACCAAGAGCAGAGGGGATGTCAGAAGACCAGGACACATTGTTGAAGGCCATGGAACAGCAGGGAGCAGTGAGGGCTGCTGAATCCTCTGAACTCAGGGTGATGTTTAGGGAACTGCCCATCAGTTTGCTCAGACACATCCATTTTTACACTTAACCTCCCCAAGTCCTTCCTTAGAAAAGTCTTTGCCAAAACAAGTTGGATCTCCATTTAAAAAGTGCTGATTCTGTAAACAGGTAGAACTCACCATTTCCCTTGTTTATTGTTTATATCTTACCTATACACCTCAGTTTCTATTCAGTTTTTTCTGGCTTCAATGGCTTCACTATCCAGTTATTAAGCACATGGGGGCTTTTTGTTTAAGCACCCAAGTAGCCCCAACAGTACCTGCACAGTCCTTAAAGGATTGCCTGCAGTTCCCAAACAGCCTGTTCTTGGATCACACAGTGTGTAGGCAGTCCTGTTTCTCAAGGAAAAACTCTTCCTCACTATCACTTTCCAAATGGAGCTGCCATGAGTCACAGTAGCTGTGACTTTCCACGCAGATATCAGACCCAGAAGGACTAGAGAGAGAGATTTAAAAAACATTACCTTGGACTGGAATCATTCCCCTGAGGTAATTAAGCCTTTGTTCTGATGTCTACACAAGAATCTCATTAGCTGTTTTGCAGAGTTTACTACACAGAGGACGTGTTCAGTTGTTTGCAAACTCTCATGTCTACATTATTTCCAGATCACAAGGGCAGTATTCTCTAGCTTTCATTTAAATTCTTTCTTCTTCAACTTACAACCTCTCTTTCATCTATTTAAAAAAAATAAAATTAAATTAATAAGCTCGACTGATCAAATGATCCAGATCTTCCTGCTCAATCTTCTCATCATCTTGATGACCTACTAACTCTCAAAGGTCTACACCCATATGATTAATTGGGATCTAGAAATTGCTTCTGAGATGTCAAATACCATCAGATTTAACATCATCTCCTTTGTAACTCAACTTGTGAAAAAAAGAACAAGCGTTAGAAGATGACTTGTTCCTGACAACTACTTTTGTCAGTAAGCCAGGCTTTAATCCATCTAATGTGTACCTTATTAATATTGTACACAGCTAATCCCAGTGTTGTGTGATAATAAGTCAAATGCATTGCTGAAGGCTAAATATATTACAGCCATGGAGTTAACTTTATCAACTAAGTGTAATCTAATTTAAAAAATTAAAACGCACTTTCTTTAATAAGATGTCCTTCATAACACCACATTGACTCAAATTAATTAAATACTTGTCCTCCACTGCTGGAATTTCATATCAGTACTGTCACTGTTTCCAAATGAGCTTCTCTCACAGATTCAACCCTACCCTGCACCTCCTGCTTGCTCCCTCTCCTCCTGCCCCAAGTGCAAATCAGAAGCAGGTGATCTGCTAAAATTTAAACCACTTTTTGGAATTTCTGTATTGAATACACAAGTGAATATTAAACTTTTTAGAAAACAGTAAGAGACAACAAAGTTCACCAATTTCCTCATGAAACAAACCTGCACAGGTTTTCACTTTTAACAGTCACTGAAGAAGAAACAGATCTGCTAAATGAGGTCTGTCTGCATCATGGCTTCATTTAATAAAGTTAATAATGAAATTATGTTTATATATATGTCCATACATACATATATATACACACACCAAAACATTTTTAATAGGAGCACTTATTTAACTACAGATGTCAGTTGTCTGGTAATCCCACCAAACAAATTCCTTTTTCCCTTCGTTTTTGAGTTCAGTTACTTTTATTTGTCCCCAAGTATTCAGCAGAAACCAGCACCATCAATAAAACCCGTCAATTTTGATCTGCCTCATGAGATGCAAGAGCTCCAGATAGATTTTCAGTCAGAGGACAGGCTGACTAGAACAGCTATTATTAACAGCTGTTAGACAGAGTGGCACGACCAGAAGACAGCTCCCTAGATTTAGGCTGGATTAAGTGGATACTGTACCCAGACAGACCTTCAAGCACTGTAAATAACTCTGAAAATGCTTCATTGTGGCTGAACTCACTCAGCTGTCAGAATTGGTTAGGTCACATCAGATGAGACCGTTTACAGCAAAGTGACAAGGACTTTGCTGAATGGCTTATCATAATAAATTAAAATTACTTAATACAGGTACTTGAGCAAAGGTCTACAAGAACGAGTGAGGCAAAGGAGATTGTTTGACACAGAACTAACCAGAAAACCACCATAGGAAAGGAGAAAACAGCAGCTTTGCTAGAAAGATCACTAGCTTTTAAATAACATTTTCTTCTTCTCCCCTGTGCTACCAAATCACTCTTTGGTTTTATGTATTTAAAATGAAATAGTTAAATAGAAACAACTTTTAATTGGGCAGATACACAAGTTTCATGACTTATAAATCATTGTGGGTAAATACCCAGTTTTCAGGAGCCAAGGACATCAGTATTATTCATATTAGGAAAGGAATCAAAGCAAACCTTTGCAACTTAAGATGCTTTGCAGCAGTTCCCGATTTTGTTTAAAAAAGCACGGAGATCATGCTAGCAGTTAACTTTCCTTTTCATTTCTGACATATTTGCCACCATCCACCTCAAAAAATAAACAAAACCCCCACAATATATAAACCAGAAAGGAACTCCAAATCCAAATAACCCAAACCAGCTACCGGGGAAGGGCTCAAGTGATCACAGAAATGCTGTCATTTCTTTTTTATTACTAATATATTCAATTCCCCTTTATTGCTCCCTGAAGCTCCAGATTTGTATTCAGTAGCACGGCAGTGTTTGTAATAGAACAAACAATGGGGAAATTACTTTTAATCAAGAATTTCCTGCTCCTATGCTAATTACCTCCATGAACTCCAAGCGAGACCACAGCATCGTCCTAGTGCCACAACCCTGTTGGGGACAAACAAGGGGCAGGAGTGGTTCCTTCTGAGGTCCCTCCTGCCCCCGCCCCAAAGCAGTGAGGTGTGTGCTGAACCTACACTGCTGCTCACCAGTTTCTTTAGTGGGGTTCCAGGGAAGAAGGCAGCACACAGGCTGGGCAAACTTCTGCCATTCCTCTTCAACAGAAGCATCTTTTCATGCCCCTCTCAGAATATTAGTAAAAGGAATTTTAAATTAAGACTAGCTGAGAAGATAGAGGGTCATTTCAGAAAGCATTTGAGCATCTTGGAAATTTAAGCCCATCTCCCCGAAATAGCAAGCACTGATTCAGACTCTATCCAAAAAGATACAGTTGCCCTTAAAAATCCAGCTTTTAAAAGCTTAGATTCTACTGAAAAGATGATATGGAAGAGGGACTACAGCACTTTTCAAAATTGAAACCAAGGTCTTTCCTTACATTAACAGCAGCTCCTTTGATAATCTAAGCTGAAAAGAATCCAATATACTTTTCACTCTCTAGTCTTACTTTTAATACCCTGTTAGCTTGGATAACGAAAATAGATGAATCCATTTCACTTGCAGCTTCTTGTGCACCAGGTGAGCTCGCCAGCCCGAGCCTGCCTTTGGGAAAACACAGCTCCTCCAGGCTTCCTCAGGTAAGGGAATGGAATTACTTCTACTGCTCTTCATTAGAAAGAATGGGAAAGCAGAGGCTTAAGGATAACATTTAACAATTACACTTACTCTCTTGGAGGAACACAGATTTTTAATTTCTCTTTCTGAATTTCTAATACTTGCAATTGGAAGGGGATGCCATTGTTAAAATGCACACATTATGGAAATAAACTGCAGTTCTCTGAGCTATTTGGTTCACTTTCCTACCAAATAATCAATGCAATAAAAGTTCCTGAAACTGCTATGTCATCTTTTCCAAGTGTGCAATCATTCAGATAAGCATCTTCTTGATCACAGCTAGTCCAAACAATACCATGATGTACGTTTTTTCTTTGTGCTACTAATTTTATAATACATTTTATCAAGTTTCTCTTGAATGAGTTTTCTACAGAAGCTTGCAAAACTCATTTACAAATACTCCAAGCTTTTGGGAGATAATAAAAAAGTTTCACCTATTTACTTCAGCTGCTTCCAGTACCTGCAGCAATTACCACACTGGGGTGAACTGCAGTTTAGAGACTGCCCAGATTCATGTTCCTACTCCATCCCCTACCAGCAGTTTAATTTTGTTCTTATATTCACTAGTCCTATTAACACTCTTTAAAAACAATTTTACCACTCCTTTCATTAGTAATGTCCTGAGTTGTATTCTGCTTTTACTTCACCTCTTAATGACTAACAACAACTAAAACCCACCTTGTAACAACAGCAATCTGAACAGCTTAACAGAAAACTGGATTTCAGCCCTAAAGGAGAGCAATTGCAGAAGGCTTGTGTTGCACCTGAACACGAGGTGGACCTGCTGGGTGGCTTTGGGGGCACATTTGGAGATTGCCCAAAGGAGCAGGAGGTCCAGCTGAGGCTGCTCATTTGCTGTTAGAGGAACCATGCAGAGAACTGGAGCTCCCCCTCTGTCCCCAGAGAGATGAGAAATAATGAAAGGAAAAGCATAAGGTGGTCACACAGACTTGTTTGGCACCTCCTGGCAGAGTTCATTATGAAAACACATTTTTAGGCTCTGGTTCAAGCCTCAGCCCCTGGATATGCTGATCCTTGTCCCAGCTGGATGAGTTGGTGGGGTCTCAGCTGGAAACCCTCTTGACTTCTATTAGATGAGCATTGACATAATTCTAGATTTCTCTTCTGTTCTTGTACGAGAACATGCAAGGCAAATTCATCTAGGCCCATTAACTAATTACCTGTATTAACAGCATTAAAAATCCAAATATTTTTCATACCTCAGGATGCACAGGCTATGCATTGTCACACTGGCACTCAGAGATGCCTTTTTAGAATTCATAGCATCATTAAGTTTGGAAAAGACCTCCCAGATCACTGAGTCCAACCTTCAACCAAATACCACCTTGTCCCCCAGCCCAGAGCACTGAGTGCCACATCCAGTTCTTCCTGGGACACCTCCAGGGCTGGGGACTCCAAACCTCCCTGGGCAGCCCCTTCCAGTGCCTGACCACCCTTTCCACGAGGAAATTCTTCCTGTGTCCAACCTGAACCTCCCCTTGTGCAGCTTGAGGTCATTTCCTCTTGCTTTGATGCCCTCATGTCCACACAACAGAACTCTTTAACCTTGGACAAAATCATACATTCAGGCCAATTCGTAATTAATTTACTAAACACTCTCATGTGCAATAAATCCTTAAACAGGGAATACCACTAAGACTTCACAGCAAATTAATCTGATACAGTCTCCTTGCTGGAAAAAGATAAAGTATACAATATTCTATGAACTACTTATTTTTATTCAGAATAAAGATAATTATATAAGCCATGCATGGCCTCTGAGTTTGCAATCTACAACTATCAAACTATTATTCTCTTGAATAAAAAGAAATAAACCAACAAAAAAAGCAAAGAAATAACCAACCTGCTGAAATCCTAGTGGGCTTCTCATGCTCTCATAACTAAAATGCTACCCTTTTGCTTTCAATTCCCATTCCTCTTTCCTGCAAACCCTGTTAACCAGAGTAATCTGTTTTCCTTTTTACAGCTTCTTGATTTACTCCACATTGGATTTTCCCAGTAACAGCAAGTTCATATAAAATTTGTGTAGATTCTTTGTTAGGTAAAGAGCATATCTATATTTACTTCTACTTGCTTTTATGTTTAGTAGCCTTATAAGCATCCATCTTCCCTTTGGACTTCTGTATCTTTCAACCAAATCTCCTCACAATCTGACTCAGAGCTGCACTTACCTTTCCTAACCACTCTGAAAATCAAGACTTTTGAATGTGATTACAAATACTGATTTTTATATTGCCTACCTCTCTGGGACAGAAGATGGGAACTACACACCAAATCCCCACTAAACCTTTGTGTGCTGCTGAGGCATTTTCCTGCCCACCTGTGTTTATTGGTACTGAAATCTGGGATGTGCTGCTTGGTCCTTCTCCTTTCAGTGCTGAGGGAAACAATCCAGTGTTCCCAGGCACACAAATGTCTTTTCCTGTGGACCATGGACATGTGAGACAAACCCCCAAGCAGGTGGCAATGGCTCAGACTCACTGGTGTTGTTCTCCCCCCTGCAGATACAGATGTTTAAGAGTTTAAAGTCCTCTGCCAGCCTCTTGCAGGTAGATCAAGAGGGATAAATGGGGAATAATGGGTCTTGCAAAAAAAAAAAAAAAAATTGAACAAGTTCATGTGTCTTGTCTTCCCAAAACTATGACTGTAGGATAAGGAATGCAAAAGTCTTCAGAGGCTGCTCATACTAGCACAGGGCACTGCTGCTCAAACAGTCTTTCGAGAGGGGTGTGTTTTGTACCTGTAATGACAATTCCTGAAGCTGCTAAAGCATAAAAGACCTTGTGCTCCAGCAGGGCTTCTTTAAAACAATTTTAAACATTAGAGGGAGAGACAAGCATGTGTATGTGCACACTTAGATTCCCCAAAATCGGAAATCCATACAAATAACATGTTAAACACATAGAGAATCTGGCTAGAGTACTGAATTTCATTCTTCTTTCACCCGTGCAGCCAGTTTCATTATAACACACCTTTCAGACTTTCCATCATCTAATAACTGTGCATTTTGGAGGCTAAGTAGCACTATTTAAAAAATAACAGTATTCCTCTTGGTCTCTTTCCAGCCACCTGGTATAAACCCTTATTAACAAAGGCTTTGACAGCCCTGTATCAGTGGAAAGCCCTCCTGAATCTCTCGGCACTTTGCAATATTGCACAGAGCAAGCTCCGTGCCAAGTACCCACATCTTGAAAACACTCACAACAGCTTCATCTCTTTCAGAATTTAACCATTCAAAACCCACAGGTCCTCAGCTCTTAAATTCTCCCTGCAATAAGAGCCTGTCATTCCACGATGCTTTTAGAAAGACAAAATGTTCAACTGGAACAAAACAAAGATCAGGCTGATAACAAGGAACATTCTGAGCTCAGGCATTTTTAATTTCTACTATAATCGCAATTTTTTTCAGCTTCTCTACTTTATAAATAATTTCTTGAACACGCTCCTTTCACCATTATTTTCTGAACTATCCTCTCCAAGGTTCAATACTGCCTGGTATAATCTGTCCAGAACATTTCAATGAAACATATATACCACATATCACAAACAGTGGACAGATACTGTGAGACACCTTTCCTTGGTTTAGTGCATCGAGTGTGGCTGAAGAGAGACTAGAAAAATTGAAGAGATACAAGTGAAGAAGGAAGGAAGGAGGAAGGAATAAAGAAGTTTGCAGACTTGCTCTGTGGTGTAATTTAAATAGCACAAATGCCAGCCAAGTATCTTCAAGCAATTTCAAAGAAACAGGATATGAAAACAGAGATGTTAAAAATGAGGCTGGAAATTTAAACTGATGTCTAATGCCACTCTAAGTCTGGAAAGTAGAGAAGTTATATTTCCAGCCATGGTCCTTCACTGCTACCTGTGTATGGCAGCCTCAGCAGAGCTCTGCTTTCTGCTTCCAACTCCCTGTCAGCTGTTGCAAACACAATCCCAGCTGGTATGGAATTTCTAGGTTACCTATTCTATACATCCATTCAGGAAAAAAGTGGCATTCCCATGCATGTAAAAGAGACATACTTTGAATTTTGAGCAATGTGTCTCCAGTTCAGTGTGCAGTAGGATTTAAGACATATTTTTAGAGGAATATCTTGCAAGACAACAGCTTGAAGTATTTATTCAATGAAATGTTATTATTCCTATCAACAGCCCTATTCTTTGAACAGGCACATCAGACCATCCTTTCACAGCAAAGTCTCAAGGCCAATGTTTGTTTGTTTTTCTGAGTCTTTTGCATAAAGATCATGTATGTATTGGAAAAAAATGCAGCTTCCTCCAATTTTTAACAGGTTTCTTTTTTCTCTTATTCCTTAAAGATGTTTCTCAGCACAGACCAAAAGCTTATGTTGTTCACACTCAGACCAGTATTACCACTCACAGTTTATAAGCATTTCTCAGACAGGCACATTTCTGAGGAGTTAAACAGATACTTTGCTCTTACAATACAAATCAGCAAGACTAGTGGCTTGAAAAAAGTATTCTTGTTAGCAGAATGCTGTGGGAACATTACTTTTATCAAAACCATGTGCCAACTCACCCCACAAATAAATTGCAACCTCGTAAAATTGTCAAAATTGTATCCCACGGGAGCAACAAAAGTTTGATTCACATGCACTTTCTGCATTGTAAAATATTTCATATTTTGTTTCTCCTATGTAATGCGTAATAGGCTGCACGGGCTGATTTATACTTTGGGGATCCAGGACATCTATTAACTATGTAAAACACAGCGCACCAAATATTTCACAGTTTATGCTCCCAATTTCAATTATTCCTGACACTGGAATAATGAATGGGTGAAGGCAAGAAAGCATTGGAAGGGGAGGGGAGAACTAAAACCAAAACTAAAAAGCCCCAAGCAGTAACACCCACCCAGAGGGTGGTGGGCACTGCCCAGGCTCCCCAGGGCAGTGGGCACAGCCCCAAGGCTGCCAGAGCTCCAGGAGGGTTTGGAAAATGCTCTCAGGGACAGGGTGGGATTGTTGGGGTGTCTGTGCAGGGCCAGGAGTTGCACTTGATGATCCTGATGGGTCCCTTTCAATTCAGGATACTCTGTGATTAAAAAAGAGTTGTCTACTGACTACTGCCATTTTAAATCACTCCAGAGCAAAGCAGGAGCCAGACTAGGGAAACATTAAGAACTGAGAGACCAAAACATACTTAGCTACCTAAAGAAATAGCATTTTTCTAATACTGGGGTGGGGAAACATTTTAATTCATGCTTATACCATCATTAACACTGAAATTAATATTCCTAAGTGAGTTGAAAAAGTCTATTTTATTATTAATAAAATATAATCAACAAGGAGGAAATAAACCTAAATAGATTATTACTCTGAATCAAAACCTTACCTCAGTTTAGAAATTACCAGTTTTGGAAACAAAGATAATATATGCAAGACAGTAGCCAATTTTCAAACAAATCTCAAACAAATCCTTGTTAAAAGTCCCTTTAGAACAGATTGTCACATGTGGCAAAACCCCCTGATATTATCTGCATGTCAATATAGGAACTGTGACAGCAATCTGTGCACACAACAATACTCAAACCTGTACATTTGAACAATTCTTTCAATTTTTCAGATGATGAAATGACAAGTTTCCTTGATTTTAATAGCAAATAAACTGTTCTGAGTGGTGGAAACAATCAGTTTAATACACATAGTAAAATTTTAAGATCAGGAAGATCAGCTCTTTGTTATGTTAAATTTTACTAATGGACAAAAAAAACCCTGTCCACGTGAACAGCAAAGCCCCAGGCCCCAAACAACAGCATTGCCCCCTGGCCATAACAATGACAAACTACACCCCCAGCTGCAATACACCCAAACTCTGTAACAGATTAGATTTCAAACTGAGCAATGCACCCAGGCAGCTATTAGTCTTTCAGCTCAAGTGTCAGCCTCAAACAAATTAACGGCTCAGCAGTCTCAACCAAATGGTGTCTTGACAATTATAAACTGTATTTCTAAATTCAAATTTCACTGCAATATTACTGAGTAAGTTTTCTGAACCGCAGTGACTTGCTTGAGTTAAAAAAATACTGTCGAATGTGGTTCTGCAAGTTATCACATTCACTTCACCATCCAATTCTTTAAAGTAAGACACATGGTGGAGATGAAAGAAACAGAGATCAGAGCAGGAATTTGATACATAAGAGCTGGAAGTTACATCACACATGCAACCCTTGTCAAATTCCTCCAACTACACCCATCTACACCTAATCTATAGCTAAGATGAAACTGAATATTCTCCAAGAACCAGCATGATGTGAACCGTGTCTCAGCTGGAAGCTACAAAGGAATTGGCCAATAGTTGAGATTTTTGCTCACCATCATCCATTTTCAGCACACACTCCTGGAATTAGGCAAGACAAGTAAGCAGACAGTAGCAACTAATTGTATGGCCCTTTCCTTTCCCTTGGAGGTTTATTTTTTCTCTTCAAAGCTTTATAGATTGACTGTAAAGCCATGCTGTAAATCAAAAGAGAGCCACTACTCATTACCTAGTTAGAATTTCCTGGGCTCTGACTGTGAAGCCATTTCTCTGCTGTTTGATCCAAAGGCCACCGGCAATGTCTACAAGTGCACTGCCTATCAGGGCAGCTGAGACACATTTTTTCCCAGATCCATTTTCAACAGCTTGATGAATTTCCACCTGCTTCCAGTTCTAAAGAGAACCACCAAGACATATGACTCGTGGAATCAAAATACTTGTTCAGGCTGAACAAACAAAAAAAATGTATGTAAAACCAGCTAGGAGTGACTCTGAGTAAAAGAAAGTGGAGTGCCTGGTCTACTGGTGTAGACCAATGATCCCAGCTGTGATTACCTATGCTCCATCTGAAAAATAAAGGAAGTAATGTCTTATTCTTTTTCAACAGAAAATGAAGATGTAAAAGTAGTGTTGCCCCTGTAAAAGTTATCTCCCAGCAAGTAAAAATACATTAAAAGACAAGCATCCTGCTCATCCCTGTCAGCTTCTAACTTTCTTCCTGATGTATGAAAGATGACAGAGAAAATTTTTTTTTCTGGGGGATTTTTATCTCTGAAATAGATCAAGCCTCTTCTTCAAATTCCTGGTGGAGGACACTGCTCAAGCAATCCACTTCTATCTCCCAGTCCTTCAGCATGCAACAGTGCACTCAGTCCTTCACTCAGTTCTTTCTAGATAAAAGCAAATACTTCAAGCCAACTTTGCATCAGTGCCAGCTTTGAGAAGCCCTCTTGTTCCAGTACAAACAGTGACCAGAGCCATGAATAGCAGGTCTCTGGCAGGAGCCCAGCCACGACTGCCCCAGCCCTGGTGGCTACAGGAGGTACCTGCAGGAGTATGGATGAATCTCTGGGATGGGGGAACTCGTGCTGAGAGGGATGATGGATGTGAGCAGAGGGCTAATGAGCAGGTGTGGGAGCAGTGAAGGAAGATGAATGGCACCTGGTAATGATCTGGCATTTATTTGGAGTCACAATGGTGACAGCAGTGGTTTGCTGTGATTTGTAGCTGGAAGCCTGGAGCTCTACACCCCAGTCAGGTGTTGGGGATGAAGGCAAAGCCACCAGCAGACTGTCAAGATGAATGTGGTGCAAAGTAGGACCAGCTTGAGCTGCTCCCACTGACCCCCCCAGCTCCCCACTGAGCACAGCACAACCCTGACACAACACCTTTGTCCAGAGGAAAACACTTGGACAGTCTCTCCCTACACCAGCTCACACACAGTGATTTTTCCAAGCTGCCTTTAGAGCATCAAAGCAGTGGCCAAAGGGCATAACCCTGCTCCTCCTCTCTGCATCAGCTCACTGAGCAGGAGGGGAAAGTGGAGCAGCGTTACATGTATAGCCTGAACTTTGAAGGAATGAATACACCTGGCAACAGCAAAGCAATTTAGCCAAAAATACCCCTCAGGGATCATGCCCAGATGTAGGTACAGCCAGGGTGGCTGGTGAAGTACATTTTGTGTAGATCAGGTGGGATGACATGCAGGAGGTTACAGAGCTCCACCTGAGCTACAGAACATGGTATGTAACAGGACAGGTGTTTCCCCACAATATATTGGAATAAACTTTTCAATGCTTGTCACAATAATATGGAACAAAGTTCTGAACTGATGAAAGACCTCACAAAATCTTTTAAAATTACTTATACATGCTAAGCAAAACTGAACCAAAAATTAACACGGCTTTCTGGGAAATAAAATTGTCAAATTTCACTGCAAGCTCTACAAAATAACTAAAAGATATCACTTGTGCCTACCCACACAAATGAATCTGTGTCCTTTAAAAAGAAAAAACATTGATTTTTACTTGCAAGGGTCCTCTTTTCATGCCTCAAAACCAGAGGTTCTTCATTTAACGTTGCCTGAGACTATTCTGAGTATCATCAATATTTTATATTTAGAAACGTACAAAACAGTGTGATAAATACAAATGACTAACCAAGGGAAAAAAAAGTACAAGTCAAGGTGACTCGTCCTGTCCCAGGGCTGGTATATTTGGGACCCATTTGTCTTTTTATGGTAACCAAATGGTGCTTGTGGCTTGAACTGCAGCAACAAGGCAGCACAACATTCCTCCCAGCATCTCCCAACTAGTGTCACTTTGAAAAAGTCTTTGAACACATGATGCAAGACCTATCCATTTTGTCAAAGTTTTATCACAGTTAATGACCAAACTGTACTCGGCACCAAAGAACATACAGGAGAAAATAGGGAAGGGGCAGGAAATCTGCTGGGGTTGGATCTGTTATATAAGTAACAGAAAAATATTAATTTCTGCTAGGAATAACGCAGATGCTTTGATGTCATAAGTCTTAAATAAACACCTGAATTAAAGAAGGAAAAACGCACACACACACACATTGCACCTCTCCCAAAGGAAGGAGATCCCCCAAAGGTGAGTGCTGTCCTCAGCCCAGGCTGCAGAGGAACACACTGCTCTTGTTCCCCCAGACATGTCACTCAGGCACACACCGAGTGTCACATCTAACCCGTGTTCCTAAGCAACCCCACACTCACTCCATTCTGCCCATGCTGCCAGGGTAGAGCAGAGGTTTGAATCATCAATTCACACCACATCCGACGTGCAGGAACCCCGCCAGGAGAGCCTGGGCACGGCATTGCACCCAGCAGCATCAGGAGCTTCAGCTCTGATTTTATCTTCGGCAATTGTATCTAAAAGACAGCATTTTTACCTTTGAGTTGTTTATAAAGAGAAGCTTTTTAAAAAGAAAAAAAATCCAGGCTAAAACACAAAATAATGCAAATACAAGCTAAAAATTTTTATTCTTGCCAGCAGGTATGGAAGCATTCTGTTAGAGGGACTGAGGGTTAAACTTTTTTCTGACATTTGTAATATTCAGTGCTGGAAAAAAGTCTCTGCAAAGAATAATTGCTCCCACAGGGACCAATCCATGGGTCACAGTTTTTTGCGCTTGATGGCAACAGAGCCTTGAATGAGATTTTCTATAAACCCCAGATTTAAGCTTGCAGCGTAATCACAATGTTTGCCCTAGCTCTAGAAGCTGAACTAAAGCACCACTTCCACAGTGTAATTATTCTACATATGTTCCAAAAACCCATGGGGAAATTTTATTATTCAGAAGAATAAATAGGGCAAAAATAAATGGTTTTTAATTTTGGCCAATTTTTACACTCCTTATGAATTTTCATTTTTCTTATGCAAGTTTAAGTCCATGGGAGAAAGGATTTGCCTTGAAGAAATAATTAAACTTTCATCTTCAGTTACGCTTCTTAGCAAATACACAGCCACCCACACAGCACACAACGCACAAGGGCTGTTCAGTGACACAGTGTGCCAACATAATCACCAACACTCCATAATCTTCCCTTCAGTTTCAAATTGAATATTTGAAGTTTGAACTTCTGTTCAACAACCCAGAGCAGGCAGAAATGCAGTTAAGGGCTTAGGTTAGAAGGAGGTTGGTGTCCCAGTATAGAGCTTAATTTGCCCTCAATAGTTTTTTGAATAATTGAACTATTCTGAGAGAATAAGGCAGTAATTTGTCGTTTGGGATATGCAAACCTACTGCCTTAAGGATAATAAAAGACTATAGCACTCAATTTATGAAGGCAATGTCTGGACAAGATGCAGTTGGCTGCAGAAGTCAGAATTTTTCGGGACAGGGGAGCTGAGGAAGCAAGACTCCATCTGGTTCAGAAAGATGCAGGCATATTTTGCAACCAAGTCTCCACCTTCCCCAATTCCTGGGAACATTTCAACACTCCTTTCATTATGCAGGGCCCAAACAAATGACTACAAAGGTGCTCTGTAGACAGGTCAAAAAATCTGCATACCCCCTCACTGGTAAACACCCTGCACCCTGTTCATAGGGTTCCACTGAGCCATTCACTGGCCTCAAGCCACACCACCTTGGCAAGTGCTGCTCCTTTTGCCTGGAGCTCAGGCTGCTTTCCAGCACCTGAGCTGGCTGAAGAAAAGGGCAGAAAGACCAATCACCAACACTGAAGTCAGAGGTTAACGCAGACTGATGGGATGAAATGGGATTCATTTTCAGTTGTTGTTCTAAACTGCATGAGGGACCCAAATCTAGCTCTGAGTGTCTACTGCAGGTGATAAAATCACTACACCAATCCCTAGTGCTAGAAGCAATGTGGAAACAAAGCACAAAGTCAGAAAGAAAACTACCAGAAAGAAATTACACCCTCTATCCAGGAACTCTTTCAAGTAACAGATCTCCTTGCCACACCAACCCCAAAAAACCAACAAGCTCCAAACAAATTCTGGACTCCCTCAGAGGTCTGAAGTCTCTAACTAGCAATGACAACAGAAACAGCATTGACCGGGACCTTCCTCAGTTCAGTGGTTTCTTGTCATATGATATCCACTTCCTTCTCACCAAGACAGAATTACTGATGACTCCTTCCTCAACAAACTTCTCAGAAATCTCCAATCCTGTAGGACTGGGAAGCCAACTCCTACATGCTGTTACCATTTCCAGCACAAAGAACATACTAGTAACAGACACGCTTTTATCTTCCTTCAAACACACAATAAAAAAAAAAAATATCCTGGAGAGTTGACCCAGTGTCATGTATTACACTCACCATCAAAACTACCATTACGGAGCAAATCTAGAGATAAAAGACCATTAATGAATCACAGCTAAACTTCACACAGTCCCTAAGTTACAGCTTGCAGTTACACTGTGTACCCAAACACAAACTCCACACAATTTTTACAAATTATCTACTAATCAGACACATAAGAATGCTCTGCCACTCCGTGCTGCCCACAAGAACAGGGCAGGTTCATTCTGAAATAAGAAAGAGCAGAAATCCAGTCTAATACTCCTGAAGGTTATGACACTTCACAAGGGGATTGTACCAAGCGAGAAGTGATGGCAACTACACCTCACATTACTGGATTAACTTGTATCACATACCACATATGTCATTAGTTCTTTTAAATATACAGATTTTAGTAGATGAATTGGAAGACACCGAGTCAGTTGTCAGCAAAGCTCTTCATATCCCTCACTTGCCAAGACTGCCTCAAGGCTCAATTTGAGTTTAGCAGAAACATCACCTCTACTGTCTAATAGGATTCAGATTCCTCTCTGCTCCTAAAATTTTCCATCACCTCTGCCTGCCTACCAGAGGAGGTGCCCTGCTAGACCTGTTGTTTGTGAACAAAGAAGGACTGGTGGGTGATATGGTGGTCAGTCGCTCTCTTTGGCAGAGTGACCACAAAATGTTAGTTTTCTATACTGGGTGACATAAGGAGGGGCACCAGCAGAACTCCCACCTTGGACTGCCAGAGGGCAGACTTTGGCCTACTTATGACATTGATTGCCAGAATTCCCTGAAAGTCAGTCCTGAAGGACAAGGAGTCCAGGAAGGCTGCACATGATCTGGGGAACTCCAGGCACGTCAGCCAAATGTTGGTTCCAGCCAAGGTTATGGGAGATCATCCTGAGTGCCATCACAAGGCACATGCAGGACAACCAGAGGATCAAGCCCAGACAACATGGATTTATCAAAGGCAGGTCCTGCTTGACCAACCTGACCCCCTCCTGTGACAAGCTGACCCACGTAGCAGATGAAGGAAAGGTTGTAGATGTGTCTCTCTAGACTTCAGTAAAGCATTTGACACCATCTCTCACAGCATCCTCCTAGAAAAACCAGCTGCTCATGGCTTGGATTGAGTGGACTCTTAGATGATGTGGACTCTTAGATGATGGACTCAGATGGCTGGATGGCTGGGCCCAGATTGTTGTGGTGAATGGAGCTAAATCCAGTTGGGGTTGGCCACTAGTGGTGTTTCCCAGGGCTCAGTTTTGGGGCCAGTCCTGTTTAACATCTTTATTGATGATTTAGATGTGGGGATTGAGGGCACCCTCTGTAAGTTTGCAGACAACACAAGGTGGATGGCAGTGTGGACCTGCTGGAGGGCAGGAATGCTCTGCAGAGGGACCTGGACAGACTCCATCAATGGGCCAAGGACAAGGGAGGTGTTGGAGTCACCGCCCCTGGAGCTGTTCCAGGGGTGTCTGATCTGGCAGGGGTGATGTGGTTTAGTGTTTGGGGCTGCAGGGGCAGTGCTGGGTGGGCAGTGGGGCTGAATGATCTTAAAGGCCAATTCCAACTTGATGATTCTATGATCACATATCATCCTGCAATGATAACCCTGATGCTGCATTTTTCAATACTACTGATAATGTGCACACTAAAAAAACTACCACCTTCCAAAAGAGTACCCAATTCCACACAGTTCAACCCCTAGAGAGATGACACAACAGAAAATCACACAAAAATCAAGCAAACAAAGGAATCATCACAACAGACATCAGAAATGCTTAATAAGCTGGAAGGTGGCACTTGCACACCATGATGATGAGGATGGAAAAGAATTAATGCAGTGGGCATGCCAGCAGCAAGGCACAAAATCTGTTCATTTTCTTTTCACCTGTGTAAAATGGGTTTGATTTCAGAAGGTCAGTGTGTGACACCATGTCATTAATGGGCAGTCTTACTCTTCTATCCATTTCCCTCAAGCTGAGCTTCTGGTCTCTGAGCATGATCACGAGCAATATGGTTATGAAAAGATGGCAAACAAACACAAAATTCTCATCTCTCTGCTTCACCAGTAATTAGCAAAAATTATTGAGCTAAAGCTCACAATGCAGATAAAGCCTCACATATGGTAGAATCTTTTGACTTGTCTGAACAAGCATGAACAAAATCCACAGCAAATAATAATCAGTTCAGCCTGCTGTCTTTTACGAGTTCCATTTCACATATCTCCAATCTTAGCTTGTCATTAGCAATGCTAATTAGTTCCCTATCTCAGTGCCACACTAGATTCAGTAAAAACTGAGATCATTGCTAATTTGAGAAGAAAGGTTTTTCTTTCCTTAATCTAACTAATAGTAATAGTCACTCTAGAAAACACCCATAGAAATTAATACTGCTCGCAATTTTCAATCGGTTACAAATCTAAAATACAAATTGTGACTACTTTTCGATTTCAAAAAGATAATGAAAGGATAATAATACAAATTATCACAAAACTTACTATATTAACAACCCTGTAAGGACATAGAATGACACAGCATTTGAAGATGGGTTACATCTTGCCATGCAAGCCAGCCAAGCTCTGTATGCACACACATGGTGTACATCCCTCCAAAGCTCTTTCTGAAGGGAACCTTTCTCCAGTATGAGTGTGGTAATTGTTCTGTGGAATCTGTGGGCTCATAGAGGGGTTTATTTTAAAGCTCTCACGTGATCCAATTGCAATTTTTTTGTAGAAGAGAAAAACTAATTATGTGGAACTTCAATCCCAAATCACAAGAGAGACATGAGCAATTAAACCGTACTCTTCCACCAGGAGGTGACTGGAAGGGAGAACACACAGGCTTGCCATGGGACCCCCTGAAAAGGGAAAACACTGAGAGGTCACTGGGATATACTGGGACTGCTCTGCTACCTCCAAGCAGCTAATGGAGTCCATCACCAACCACCATGACCACACTGACCAGCAGTTCAGGCAAAATGGGTTTTGGAGGTTCCAGTGACCACACACTCCCCTCTCCAGGAGGTTCCTCACTTCCAATTTCTCCTCTCAGCTGGGCAGAGGCCAGAGCAGGGATACTGGGAGTAGGTACATGTTTGCCAGGGCTGGGGCAGGTCTCCTAAAGCAGCTGAGGTGCTGAAATAGGAGGTCTCCATGCTCACAGACAATCCTCACCCTCACTTCTGGTGGATACACATGCAATCGTGCCCCTGTATGTTAACAGAAGAGAAACAATGCTCAGGGGTTTTCTAAAACCAATTTTTAAATTTAGATGTATTTGAAGACTATTTACAACCTTACTTCAGCTGGATTAGGAAATGAGTGGTGACAGCCTAATTTAAAACATCAAAGAACCAGCTGTACTTGAGGGAAGGTAGGTAGGAGGGGAAGGCTCCAGGAAGTGTCTCTCTGAATCCAGCTGCTCTTCCCAGAAAATGTATTATATCTGACTTCCCTCTGGGCACTGGACACAGGAGATTCAGCAGCTCTCTCAAACTAAGCAATTAGCAGGTCCCCTACACTTGCTGTCAGAGCTGTCAGCACTAGGCTGCCAACCTGGCTCTGGGCAGCTGCAGGTCACTTCCCAGCACCATTTTTAGGAAGCCCTGGGTGAGCCTGGCTGTCCCTGGCACAGGCACAGGTACAAAACCAGCTCAGCTTCTCCTGCCCTGCTGGCCCCAGTGCAATCCCTGCTGAACAGAAGCTCCTGGGCTGCTGTGCAGTGAGGATATTCTGCTAAAAACAGAGCTTGTGTCCAATCCACTTCTTCCTTCAACCCTTCTGCTGGAACTAGATATCAACATAAATGAACAATACTGGGTAGAGGATCCTCTTAGCACCAAACCACCATCCACACAGCAAGCACACACCTGTCCTATCACACAGGCCTGCAGAAACAAAGGGAAAACTAATAGATTGGGTTGGGTTTTTTAAAATGTGGGGAAAGGCCTCCTTCTGCCTCTCTCACCTTTAAAATAAATCAAAAGTTTTAAAAGTAGCCTTCTGATAGCAGCAACCTACATTTAAAAACCCATCACCTCTAACTGTGAGGCAGTTTGGGAAATAAAGCAATTAAGCCATTTCCAGGCTACTCAACACTTTAAAAAAACCAAAACCCACAAAACAAACAAAACAAAACAACCCCAAACCAAAACAAAAACAAAACCAGAAGGAAAATAAGGTATTTCAGTAACTGAGCAGACTGACACACTGCTTGAGATTAATGGAGAGCTGGTGTGTTGTTTAATAAAAACACACAAACACCAGTGAGGGTCATGGCTCAATTCAACACCATTCCCACGCCAAAAAGCAAAGGGTGAAGGATTCACCCATGTGCTTTTGCCAGCTGCAATGGGAATTCTTATTTACTATCCACACACACTGACGTGAAGGACTTACAAAGGCCATAATTGAGCTGAAATTCTAACAAGCCTCAGGAAAAAAGTGGGTATTTTCAAAGATAATTTGCTGCAGAAGTCAGTGACTTTCTCAAAAGCATTCAAAGCATAAATATCAGGAGATAGTATGTGGCAAATACTGATTAGCTAAAATAATCAGCATTTCACTAAAAAGAAATAACCCAAAGGAAAACAAAATCATGCTGGCTATTTTCACTTTTTTAGTAAAATAACATGTATATTTTATTTTCAGTTTGTTCCACTAGAGCAGAGGAGAGAGAGATAAATGAAAGATGAGAGCCATAATCTGTGAGAGCACTCTCAGATTTCCACAGATACTGAAATTTAACATTGACAGATACGACAGCAGCTCATCTCAGAGTCTAAGCTCTGCTCTGGAATCAGGGACAGCACTGAAAAGAATAGGGATAAAGAACTTTTATCAGCCTCAGCTGGTAAGAGAGGCAAGGCATAAAAATAGTCTGTAACAATTGTAAATCAAGAAGAAAAAGCCTCTGTACCTGCCTTCCTGCCATTTTACTCTTCAAATTGTTGCTGTTAGAACAGAGTGGAATTTAAGTTTTGTATTAACTATTACAAAATGTCCACAATTATTTACCCTCACAGTAAAGAATTTCTTCCTAATATCTAATCTAATCCTGCCCTCTGTCAGTGTGAAGCCATTCCCCTTGTCCTGTCCCTCCAGGCCCTTGTCAATGGTCTCTCTCCATCTTCCTTATCAGTTCCTTCATGTCCTGGAAGGCTGCAATGAGGTGCCCCCAAAGCTTCTCCTCTCCAGGCTGGACAATCCCAGCTCTCCCAGCCCTCCCTCCCAGCAGAGCTGCTCCATCCTCTGACCATCCTGGTGCCTCCTCTGGACTCTCTCCAGGAGCTCCATGTCCCTTCCTCCTCTTATGCAGGGAGAGGTAGGAAGGATCTTGGACGATACCAGAAGGAATGTGCACATCTTGTTACAAAGTCAGCCTGGAAAAGTTGTGTGACTGACAGAATCCTGAGCTCCTTAGCAAAATCATTTTCCTTAACTCTTCTGATAAGTCTCTGCTCATTGTAAGTTTACTTTGCAGAAGTGCAACAGCATTAACAGGGTTATTAGAAAAAGCAGAGCAAGAGCAATAATTACCATACAGCTGTTATTGTAGAGGCTGCAAAGAAGGTAGAATATTTGTATCAGAAACCCTCAAAATTTCACATAATGAATTAAAGTTCAAGTGCAAGTCTGCATTTTCAAAGTCTGAAAAAAAATCACTACTCTGGCACATGACACTAAAACTTTGAATTTCAGCATTTCTTCAAAGGCATTCACACACATAACAGGAAATAATTCTGTGCATATTTAGTGAGCACTTATAGCAAGAGTCATCACTTCTGTTCTCTGTATCATCAGAATATTCATCACAATGAATTTTAGTCTAGACAGTTCTTTTCTCATGATTAAAAATGTATATTCATAAAATAATTTAGTTTCACATTTGGGAACGTTGTTTATTTCATTTGCATTAAATGACAGTTTTAGTGACTTAAAAAAGTAAACAATTCTGCCTATTTTCTGTATATACACCTCTTTTAAAAGGATCTGAATATTTAGGTAGCTATCATCTGTATCTGCTGCCACCTTGGATTTCAGTGTAATTTATCAGGCTTTATAAAAGTATCTCTGCAATATCTTGATTAAACAAACATTGCCTTGCTAGATTAATCAGAGCTTTCATAATATATCCACAGAATATTTGTTTGAATTAGGGCTGGTTTTAATTAAGATACCTTCATGTTCAAGGACTGCAATAAGCATATAACTAACACAACCCAATACATGACTGCTTTTTCTCTTTGTTTAGACATAAATGTAACTCCTGATGACTACATTAGAAGTGGTGTTAAGGAAGATTTAGATAAATGCAGAGACATGTAAAGTCATGGGAGAATATATTAATATAAACCCCATGCAGTTTTAGCACACAATCTGTTCTGTTATCCATTAACACGGATTTATTGTGTCTTTCCACAACTGAGTGCAAGTGTGTTTGACTCCAAGTGCTTGGACCAAAGATTCTTGACACCCACAGAAAACTCCAGTGACTTCAGAGAGCTTTGCAGATGATTTTATATCACCTCTAAGACAAACTTGCCATAAAAAAAGATATTCAGGATCAGATCCTCTGATTCAAACAGCACCCATTGTCCTTCAAACCAGCAGTGAGAGGAAAAGCAGATGTGCTGAGGGAAGGGAATTGTACACCTGGCCCTTTACAGGAGTTCTCAGGACCTCTGTTCAGAACACGAAGCCAAGGCTTGAGCCCAGCAGTGCCACAGACACCCGTGTGACACTGGTGGCAGCTGGGGACACCCTGAATCGAGCCTGTTCCCATCCCTGCTGAACAAATAAACATGCTTTTGATAACTTTAAATGCACAGCAGCGAAATAAAATTCCTGGTTTGCATCAGTCCCACACCTTCATTCCTTTTGCTGTTCCCATCTAAGAAGGCTTCTTACTCAAGTTAGACCTTTTTATTAAGCCAAAGGCAATTCTTTTGTGTATCTCTGCTAAAGGGCCACGTTTATAGCCCTGTTTAAACCAGAATGCCAGTTATAGCTGTAATGTGTCCTCTGCTGTCTCAGTGATCCCGGGCAAGATGAAATGTTGCTGGCAAATCACTCCTGACAGTCTCTGCTGTCCAGCCATTCCCACTGTCAGCCCCAGATTTCCCAGAGCTCTGAAGCACAGCCAGCACTGGGCACTCCTCTCTCCTGATCCACAGCGAAGGACAGGCTCTTCCTGCCCTTTCCAACACTTACACAGGTTCAGATCCCAGGGCAGAGCTGGAAGTGCAGTTCTGTTGAGTTCAGGACTTTTCTGTGAACTTTATTTGAGAGGAAATTGCCCTGCCCTCTGTTTAATTGCTGTTGCAGTGTGACTGAAGGGCTGGGTTTGGACTGTGAATAGAATATAGTCATCCGTAATGCTTTCCCAGTTAAAAACATGCATTAAAACAACCCAAAATTTCATCCATTACCTCTCCTCTCTGTGGAAGAAGGGAAATGCAGTCAAAACAGAAAACCAAGAATTAGCTTTGGCTTCAAGGCATTTTTGTTTTGGTTTAACTATGGCATCATCTAAAATCAGGAACCTGCCATCAGCAACAAATTCCAGTGTTAATGGTAAAGTTAAGGGGTAAATGACACCATATATTTGGGATCAGTTTTCTCTGATCTTAAAGACCACTGTGAAAAGATGGAGAGAGACTTGACAAGGGATGGAGGGACAGGACAAGGGGAATGGCTTCAAACTGATAGAGAGTAGGGTTAGATGGGATTTTGGGAAGGAATCCTTCCCTGGGAGGGTGGGCAGGCCCTGGCACAGGGTGCCCAGAGAAGCTGTGGC
>JAWWEE010000018.1:2331764-2356495 GCA_035221455.1 Xenops minutus | reverse complement strand
AGCAGAGCTGCTCCATCCTCTGACCATCCTGGTGCCTCCTCTGGACTCTCCAGCAGCTCCATGTCCTTCTGTGCTGGATCAGCTCTGAAGGTGGAGCCTCTCCTGGATGGACAGAGGGGCAGAATCCCTTCCCTCAACCTGCTGCCCACACTACCTGCCCTGTGCACCAGACAGGGCTCCTTTGTGTTAAAGGACTCCCCTCTACAGGATCAGGACTGAAGTTTTTGGATCCTAGGTATGGAATCACAGTTATGTGCATGGCAAGCCCAAGGTGCTCCTGTGATCAGCAGCAGCCAAAGTTTCAGATGGTCACACAATCCAGGTTGATGATGGGCAAGGCAATGAGTGTTTAGGCCTGGCTTAGTGCTGCCCAGCATCATCAAGGCAATGATAACTGCATTATCATTTCATGAACTCAGCACTGTGCACACTCTCCTATCACAGCACTGGCAGTGCTACCAAGAGCAGGATAAACCCTCTCAAAACCCAGCAATGCATACAACAGCTACGTGTCCAAAATTGCTCACCTGTTGCTACAGCATACACTTCCCTGTCATTCCCCAAACCCGTGGACAATTCCAAGGAGCCACCCCAATCTTAAAAATGTTCTCTTCAAAAAAAAGGGAACAAATGAGGAAATGCACAGAAGATTCAACACCTCAACTGGTAAACAGTAAGCAGATGAATGAGCAACACTCTAGAAATTAATAAACACTGTTCCAGCCAAGGTATCTCCAGCACTTTAGAGCATCCTGACACAGATGACTGTAGGTCCTAATTAGTACTTTCAGTGTGTTCATATATATTTACAAAACATTTTTGTTCATACATGCACACTTCTCTGAAATCACAGACTTCATTCACATACTTCACGAGCTGAAGAGATTTCTTTTACCATTTTGCTATATTTTAACAATATATTCGCTACAGAGAAGTTTCATAATTAAAAGCCTTTAATTAAAGATTAATTAAACATGAGATAAGCACAAATACTAAACAAACTGCTTCAGAGAAAACTTGGAATCTGACCTCCCAAAATGACTTTCAGTACAATTACACATGCTGTGAATTACTGTTTGTAGATAATTGCCTTGGCTGTCTCCTTAAAGTCAACTGACCACACATTAAAGTTAAATAACATCAAACCAAAAAAGAAGTAAGGGCTGATTGGATTTGCAGTTAAATGTGTTCGTTTTTTATATATCTCAGCATTAACACATTACTGGTTCAAAATCACTTACCAATGCTTCACCAAATGGACAAAGAAAAGGCAACACTTAGGTCCTACATCCAGTAATGGGAAACTTTAATTGCTTTTGGGATCTCTGGCATCATTCTTCCTGGCAGACAGGGTCAGGCCAGCTTTGCACCCAAAACTGCATGCACCAGTCCACAATGTCAAAGAATGAAGCAAAGCAATATGAAAGGGGGGCTATTGGCCACATTTCAAGAGCTCTCTATATTCATTTCAAAAAAAATCAGTTTCAAAGCCATCAGTGGGAGCTGCAAAGGCACCAGGGGAAGAGAGCCACACAGTTCAGAAAGCTTTCACAAAGGGAGGGAGAGCCCTAGAAACAGCAGGACATGAAATACTGCACTAACTTTTAACTGATCTTCTAAATACAAGTGTGAATACTTTTAATAAATCTATTCAGACTAATAACTTTGCTGACAAAGGAAAAAAACCACAACAATCAACCAACCATCCCCCAAAACCCCCATAACCATTTCAGTGAAAACTGTCTATTTTTGCATGTTGGCTATTTTTAGGCCTTTGAAAGTTCCCTTCTTAGACTACATTAATGGATACATTATCTGCATACAGATAGAGATTTCCTAGACTGTTTTCTAACTTCACTTATACACATTTCAATGATACATTTCTTGCCAGAAAGGTGTGGAGATAACAAGTTTACATTTTTAGGACCCTTTTTTCCCAAGGGAATAAGGGAACAGAAACCAGTGCAAAGATGAATTCCACCAGCAAAAGAAACTGCAGTTCTAATTAAAGTCTCCAAGGCAGATGCTGCAGAACAGTCTGCCAAGACCTCTTTTATTAGCTAAATAACCTCAAACTATTTCAAGAAGTGTAATCTATCAAGATTTATGGAAGAACAGAAGGCAATTTTAAATAGGTGTAATAGCTGCTTAATTTATTTATTTCTTTTAATTGAAAGACACAAATAATCTTTTGAAAAGGTTGATGTGTATGGATGGAGCTAGTCAGGGAAGTGTGAAAGTCCTGGAGTAAATATGCAATATAACTCACAGACTTGCACAGAGGAGTGTGTGTGTATATATATATATATATGTATTTGCTGTGTGACATTTAAATCAAACTGCCAGAATCATGACATTTAAAAGCACCTGAGAACAAAGTCTGCTCTATGGAAATTTTTGATTGCTACTGACTTCCAGAATCAAATTTCACTATCAGCATGTACAGCATGGGCAGTGAGTAAAACAAACACAAAGTTCACAAATAAAGTTAAAGACAGAATAAGTAAAACATTTTTTACCCTATTACCTGTGGCATATGTAACTGCAATTTGAAGCACAAGTTATAGGCATGAGCCTACAGCATCTGCAGAAATTTAAGCTGCTTAAATGTACCACAAGTTTCTCCTTATTGCACATACTGTAAGGGCAACATTTGTCTTTCAAGTTACTTTGAAATCCTGATGACAAATAGTATGGTCACTTTATTTTCCCCTCCCTGGGCTCTAGCTTGTTCACCAGCCTCTGAAAATTTACTGCCAAGAAGCAACAGTAACTGAGATAGGACTGCTATTTTCTATTTCTTCATTATTTAAGTACTTTGAAAACAGAAAATTTTGTGTGCAAGCTAAAAATAAATGGACTTGATGATGAAACCCAAGCTTTATAACATAAATGCTGATGACTGAATGTAAATATTGATTCAACAGAGAAGGCATTCAAGTCAGTGAGACTGCAGGACAGCTCCTTTCTGTACAGGCAGACATTTGGCTGCTCTCTGCTGGTACAGGAATGATGTGTCTAGACCTAAGGAACCAGACTAAGGGCAATGCTTATCAATAAACACCATTTGAATGGATGGCTTCAAGCTATAATAACTGCTATTCTGTAAAGCTCCTGTAACTCCAGGAAGAGTTATGCCACTTGTAACTATCACCAAAAAATAATCAATCCTCATCAAATACATGTTTGAAACTGATGAAGTACCACCTTCAAATAATAAAATAATGCTTGCAATGGTCTTCAAACAGCAAGGAGCTCTTAGTCTCAACTGAACCCATGCTACTCCTTCTCCCCATACTAGAGAGACTTTCTCCTTTTTATTATAATTATTGGAAGAACTCTTACCTTTCCATCTCATATTCTTTCATTCCTGGTTTTACAGCCTTCATTACCTGTAAGATACATATTAACATGGGACAATCAGAGCAGGAGGGAATCTCATATTTATGAATTTATGACTTGTGACTATCTCCAGAGGAACCAATAATACAAAAATATCATCTGTACTTTATCTAAATTTACATCCGTAGATGCATTTTAAAACTACATTGGAATCAATCTCATTTTAATCTTTATAAATGCCTGCAGTCTCCAGCAATAAAGCAAGTTTAATTGCCAAACTACTATATCCTAATGAAGTGCAGCTCATCAAAATACCAATGTTTAATTCTGAAAGCTCTGGTGAGCTTGGCAGAACATCCTTTTGTTTTATTTTAGGATAACAAAGCTACGAACTGGATTATACTACAATGGGAGATTCTCTTTCATACTTTGCAATCTGAATCAACAGAAAACTACTAGAGTTAACACTGGTTTACAACTCATAAATCTTTTTATTCTCATATTTGCTAAGAATGTTTTATTCCTTTGTCTGTTTCTGTCTTATAGAAATTCTAGGCAGCTGCTCTACACAAAAAATACTCTCAGATGCGATAAGATTATTCATGGATGATGAAGGACCAAGGAGAATGAATGCAAATTGATTACCCCTTGACTTTTCAATTTTACAATATTCACTTTAAAACATTCTTACACTTCACAGTTCAGAAATCTGAGGAGCAGGAGCAAAGACAACAGTTGAGTCAGTTGCCTCATGGAAACTCTTCTCCAGTCCCTAAGGATCTGGAGTTACCTGCACGTGCTGACATGGGCCTGATTAATTCTCTTGATCTTTTCTTTCTCCATCACTACCCAGGTATTTGTGCCCACAGGACAGACAGATTGCAAGCAGGTCACCTTTGGCTGAGGCTCCAGCTCTTACCCAAAACCACACTTCATTTCTCACACATCACAAACGCACCAGTGAGTTCAAGGACGATGCAAGGTATATTACTGGGCTGTAATAGGAGGGATATTATCCTCTTATTTCTATCCAGCCTTTCCATTATTTTATTACTAAGCAATTCCGGGTTGCTGGGAACATTTTCTGAGTACCACTGCTACTCTAAGAGCAAAAATTATTAACACTAAAGGACCCATTACCTCTTTATGAGCTTCACTGGAGATTTTATTGGTGTAGCGCAGAACTTCCAACTCCATGTCTGTCTTAATCACACGACTTAAAGAAAAGCAGAACAGATAGCATGTTAGGCTGCAACTTCACAACTTAAGAATACAAAATAGAAAAACCCTGAACATAATAGGCATCACCCACAGTAAAATTAGATCCAGTACACCCCAAGAGCAAACAGCTAATGCAGTATTCACGACAGCAAAGTTTTGCTGGCATTGATTCAGCATTAGCAAAACAATCTTACAAGGGGTAGTCACAACCATTTCAAACATCAACCTGCCCTATTTAATACTTATAAACGAGTGGTTCAACCAACATTTTTCAACTCATTCTGTAATACATTAGGAACAAAAATAATGCCTTTCTGCATTTGTCATGACTCAAATACTACTTCAAATGGAACATTTCTACAAGCATACTTAATTTACTTTTTAAACACCATTTGAAACTAGTTTACATAATAAATTCCCAGATCTCCAGAATTCCTGTTCAGCACAATCCCAACTCCCACCTATTTGCAATACCTCAAGAGGTGTGCAGCGGGAGGTGTGAAGATATGCTATTTCTGTTTGGTGTTAAAAAATCCAACCCATGGAATTCAGAAACCACAGCAGCAGTAACTACAGCCATGACATCCATGGTTTCACACACTTTCAAAGGAAAATAAAAAACAAAACCCCCAAAACAAACCAACCCCCTAAAAACCCAATCCTGTTCTTTGTGCCTTATGAGATAATGCATTTGTGTATGGTTTATGAGCCTTGATACTCTCCTCTGAGCTCATCTCAGAAATGTACCATTTACTTCTTCTCTGCTACATTTACTTGTAGCCTGTATTTCAAATAAAAGCAGCTATTTAGTGTGACATGAACAGGAAAGCACAGTTCCATAATTCCTATTAAAAACCACATGCTCTTTCCACTGATACACATATTGACTCCCCAGTATTTTTCATGCCCATCTCAAAGGCAGCTGTGAAGTACACACTTACTGTTCACAAAGCACAGAACTAATCTCCTGAATTGCATGGAAATACTTAAACTGTATTTTGCAGCTCCACTCCAGGGTTTGCAGCAGTTACAAAGCACCACAACTGTTATACTTTGAAATTGCCACCAAGACACCCCTTTTTATTGTTACATGCTCCTCCTCACAATGCTGTAGAAAACTATTTACTGTATTTCTGCTCCTGTCGTTTGTTTTAATGAGGCCAGAAACAGGTTTCTCAGCCACCAGTGCCTCTGATGTGAGATTAGAGCATTTCCCACAGACAGTGACTGCATTGCTGTGGCACAACTTTCTGGCAAGAGTAAAGGTACCTTTGTAAAATCCCAGTATCGATCAAAATGCTTTTAAAAACAGAAACACAGTGGAGTGGAATGGATTGACTTTCTTAGTCAATTGGAATATGACACAAAATAATCATTACACACATTGAGAATGAGAAGTACAAGGTTTTAAAATGCACAGCAAGGTGAAAAAATTGCACTGGGATAGTAAAATCTGCTGACCATGGGTGAGGAAATAAACTTCTGCCTCTGCCTTTCAGCCAAGACAAAAAGAACAGTGGCTCAGATACATTCAAGTTAGAAGGAGGCAGCAAAGGTTTATAGATTTTTTGTTTTTTTAAATCCTGTTCTTTGGAAGACTGCATGTGCTAGCAGGGTAATTTAATACTTTTGGATGTGCCTTTATATTACTTCCAATATACAGTACATATCCCTGATCTGCAAGTGCCTGAAAAATAGGTTGTTTCATAATTCAGTTGTCTAATCTCTTTGTTGGAATCTGCTAGCAATACAAGCTAGTAACTGCTCCACAGCAAGGCTAACAGTATTAAACCCCATTTTCCTGCACTAGGACATAAGGCTGCAGCATTCAAGGTATTTATTTTAGATCACAATTTCTCAGGTATCTTTTCGAAAACAGAAATTCATGCTCAGCCTCACACAGACTTTTTATGCAAGGCAACCCTTTCACTTACACAAGGTCAGGCACTGAAATGTTGTACAGAAAATGTTTAGTCATTCTGAGACCAACAAAAACCACCATCCAGCCATTAGCAGGGAAGAGAGGGAGGAGGTACAACTGTGCAGGGATATGATCAGTCTCATCCTCCTCTAGATACTGGAAGAGTCACTGGGCTCCTATGTTATAGTGGTACTGTTAATGGGGTTCCCCCAGCATGTTTGGGTAGCACAAAGGCATTTATTTCACCCCTTTCTCACTGCCTTGATGGTGCCAAAAGCAGCATCCTCCCAAGGCAGGTTTAAAGCAGTGCTACCCAAGCATTTCAGGGCAACCTTGCAGGCCAGGAGTGGCCACAGTTCTCGTGATGTTGCTTTCCCTCCACTTACAAAGTAAGGATAGGAGGAAAAGCTCACCTTTGTTCATGAATGTGAACTTGAAGATAATATTAAAAACAGCTCTTGGACCAGTTACACACTCTGCATAAATTCATTAATATTTTAAGGGGAACAAATAATTTTCAGGGTCCAGCTAATGCAATTGTGAAAATGGACAGATTCAGCATGTCAGGCAGCCCTCAGATTAACAGGCACTCAGTGCAATCAAGTCAAAAGAGAAGTACAAATCTCTGACTGTCAGGACTGGCAGGATTCAGCTTTTTCCCCCCCCTCATTTTACCAGTGTTAAATCATTTCTTCTTCATTCTCCTCTTTTATACACATTTTGTGCTTTTATTTGCACTTGGCCATAGGAGCAGCTAGTCTTTTCACACATGTCAATCATCCAACAGGAGGGAGAAGCTTTAATATAAGCAAGTACCATTTCAGTTCTGAAATCACATTTGGGCATTTTAAACGCCTGAATACCAAATGTCATGCACAGGCTAATCAAGTGGTCAAGGGCACACAGAATTTCAGGCAATTATGGAGCTGAAACTCACATAACTACATTTTCCTAAACCAGTGCTTTCCTCATAGATACACAAATGTTTTCTTCTCCATGTGCATTCTGCAGCCCTGATCATACCACAGGAGTATTTGTTTCCAGTTATCAGCTCAGGGTTTTATCAGATTGCTTGTTTTGCTGCTTTTTAGTCCATGTGTGCAACCTTAATGTCTTCTGTCTGTGACATGCATGGAAAACACCTGGCAACATCCACTCCATCTTGTTCTTCTGGAAAGATTTACAGCCCTAACAAGTACAGATGATGCCCAGGTAGACAGACTCCACAGTCCTGCCTTGGCTTCACCCTGTCTCATCTCTGCTGTTACCCTTCCACACTATTTATAGAAATTTATAGAAAATTCTCTTCCACAGTTGATATATTTATGCATAAAGACTTGCTGAGTTAGGATCAAAGCCAGGAAACCTAGCAAGGCACATATGCAAAGGAGAGGCATCAGAGCACATTTCTGAAATACAGGTGCATGAACACCAAGCACAGGAGTTCAAAAAGATGTTCAGAGGTTTACAGCACAGATAGAAAAACCTCTGAAAACACAAAAAACACATGCACAGCTTTAAGGCATTAACATACAGATCACTTTCCCCAAAGGAATCATTATAGCTTTCCACCACAGTAAAACAAAATACAGAACATATGAAATCTTCCACATTTAACTAGTGAATCCCATTTTCATTGAGGTTACAGAGAAATACAGTATATACAGACACCAAAAGAGCTGCACACTGCTGAATGTTTACTTGCAGAACCACCACAATTATGGTAGGCAGACAATGGTAAAATACAGTAACAAAAGGCCATTTTCCGAAGTGCTACTGTAGAAAAACTGGATTACTAGGGAGATAATTTGGACCAGTTTGAAGTATATCTTCTGGTAGACATTTTCTTTTCAAAACACTGAAATCAATAGCTAGTGTATATGTTCACTATCAAATTTTAAATTGAAGCCCTTCAGCTTAAAATACAAGTTTTAATATCTGGAAACACACCCACTCAATAAAATTAAAAAGTGAAAACACCCTCTGCAAACTGCTGAAATCCAGCTTAAGGTCAAATTCTTCTGTATTTTATCCTTATGTTCCATGCCAAGTCAGAAAATGTTGAGATCTTGAAAAAAAATGAGTAAGCAAGGGAGGCAACAGTTCCTTAATCACAAAAGCTTTACCCCTTGTCAGTATTAATCCATCTTTTTTGCATTTTATTAGAGGACTGTATAATTCTAGAGTTGTCTTTTGTAGCTCAGTTCTCCCTGGCTGGTTCAGAAAGCTGAGCCATTTCATCTCTTGCTGGTGGTTTGACAGCAAGGCACAGAGGAGAGTTTTTCTGACAAGTACCATGTAAAACACAGCATTTCAGAGCTTGCTGAATTTGAAATGATATACATCCCTGCAAGCAGATGATGCAAATGATGCAATTTTCTACCCTAGAATACAACCCAAAATATTCATCTTCCTAAAAGAAAAATTTTCCTAATTCTAAACATATTATTGCTTTCCAAAGAAATTTTCTTGGGCAGTAACTTGACATTCCAGAGAGATTTCTGCTTTAGGAAGCTTTACTATACATAACCTGTCATTCAGATTGATTTCACCAGACACTTAAATCCTAACAACAGTCTTTAACATACTTCTGCCTTAAAATGAAAGCCACCAAACTCAACAAAACCTTTTAAAACACTTCTGAATGCAAATCTGGACTTTGGCTTCACCAAGAATTCTCTTCCTTGAAAGGCAGGTGGAGGGAAGGTGCATACCAGGCATCCCTCCTCCCTGAGACTGCAGGGAGGACAAAGGCAGGATGATCCCAGGCTGCCACTCCCAATCCACTGAAGGGATTATTCCCTCTACCCCACATACTGCCTCAATGTTCCACCTCCCTCAGTGCAACCTCCAGGGCACAGACCTCATGTTTGTCCACACCTGAGCTTCCTGAACAAGATTTACCCACCCATTAATTGAAATCACAAAGGAGAAAAGCTTATCTGGAGACTCCTTGGGAAGGTGGATGGAAACAGACTGAAAGCTAACTTGGGAACGAGTCTGCAGCCCTAACCCAAAGTGTCTGCAGCTAAAATTGTCATCTCTCTCCCTTTTGTACTGCCCTATCTACAGAGCAAAGCTTGGAAGACAGACCTGCCCCTCTCCAGGTGCCTCTCCTCACCACTCAAATTCAGGGATCAATTCTAAAAGAATTTCTTTGTTTAGGAAAAGAAAAGGTCCCAATTCTATGAGGTTATAACAGACAAGATTTAAAAATTAGTACCCTGAGCTTTCTGTATTCCAAAGACCTGCCATTCCCCCTCCTGCACACACCTCCAGGTCCAGCCACAAGTCAGGGAGGCAAAAAAAGGCTACACAAAGTCTCCCCTCTTAATACTTTCCTTTTAGAGCTTTATGTGGTGCCAAGCAATGAAAAATGTCTGCAACAACAGAAACATGACCTTTTAAAAATTCTACATCTTCTGAAATCACTCTGATGTACAAAAAGCATCTCCACAGTTTTCAAGCTGGCAATTAGCTGTAGATGAAGACAGTTCTCAGCATATGTGCTAATAATAAACATTAAAAGGCATAATATGGAGCAGCATATAATACAATACACTACAACAGCACCAGAGTGTACACTTGACTTTTGTATTTTAAGATTTAAGCTTATCTGTCTTAACTAAGGATTTGCTTCCTCATTTCTAGATGAGTAGACCAAAAAAAGCTTAGATAAAAAACTAATTCATTAACAAAAATCCACTGTGTCCTTTCTTCAGTTAATTTCCTAAATGGAAAATCAGAAAGCCTTAGTTATGGAGCAATCCTGAGGACAGTCAGCAATGCTGACCAGAAGAGGAAAACTAGTAAAATGCAGAAGCTTTTCACTTAGTCCCACTCTGTCTAGTCCAGATAGGCTGCAGGAGAATTCCCCTAGACTTACAAAGAATAGTTACATGAATAATAATTCAAGAAAATTAAGGCTCCTAAAATAAATCCTAGAGAACTAATAACACCTAATTAAACACTACCTGTTCAGACAGAGTTTTGATCTACCTTTGAATTCTGTTCTCAGAATACAAATTATCCTCAGTTCTTTTCCTATTCATACAAACTCATATTTACAAAAATGTGGCTTAACTCCTACCACATCCTATAAAAATCTGCATCCAGACAATGCTTACAAAATGTTACATAAATTCTTTGCTTTTGAAAGCTGTTACCTAGTTTTTGCTTTTATATATTATTTCCACTACATAACATGAAATCAGCTTAAAATTAAAACTCATATTGTAACGTAGGAGGCTTCTGCAGAGGGAATCTCTCTGAAGCAATGGCACAATAAAAGCATGTTCAACAGTACTCAAAGAGAAAGACTTTGTGCTACTCACCATTCTGCAATTTCAGGATGAAGGATTTTGTTGTTCACATTAAATCTACAAAAAAACAAAGGAGAGTAATATTAAAAAGCAGCCAGACATATATATTTACTCTTTTTTTTTTTACCTGTGTCCTCTCTGAGGAAGAAAACTGAAAGTAAGTATTGTAGGCAATTCAGCAAAGACCCCAGTGAGGAGAATGCACAAACTCCCCTTTCACTGCATTTAATTCTGAAATACAGGAGACTAAGCCAGACAGGTAATTTTAAGGATGTGCAGAACCCAGAGCAAGAGTATGTTTGAGACATACTTACTACCCTTCTTTTGACAAAGATAAAATGTTAGGTTATCATTCACTGCAATGAGCGTGGGGTGGACCTGACTGACCTCCAGAGGTCCCTTCCAAATTACACTGTGATTTTAACTTTGCACCTCAAACACCCTTCAGAGACATTAAACACAGTGAGTTGCTGATTTCAGCCTGTGTTTTATGCCTTCCCGTTTTGGTGTGCACAGAAGGTGGTGTGTGATAAACAAGATGCTTAGAGGATGGTAAAAAGGAAAACAACTTCTCCATGTCTTTTCCAATCTATACCAGAGGCAAAGCAGAAGATTCCTTCTCACCTTGGCCTCTAACACTTCACTGTTCTCCTCCTTATTTTCTACATTAGCAATTCATGTGTTCCTGGAACTATTTTGAGGCACTCTAAACAATAATATCACAGTGGCCAATAGAGCAAGAAGCTGAGTAATTAGGTGGAACACAAATGGATTTTCAAACATTGTTCAAGGGGGTTTTTTGCTTATGATTTAAATGCCTGAGGAGTGTTTTGCATCAAAGATATTTTTGTCTGACTCAGGGCTGTTGGCTCTTCAGTTAGGGCATTTATGAGAATTAAAATGCTCCAAGGCTCCCAACAGTTCTTCAAAAGAATGTTGGAAGGCAACAATTCATTTTCCCACGTTTTTGAAGAAAAAATTAAATCTATTCCAGGGTATTAACCATTCTTTATACGTCAGAAGGGACCAACAAAAGCACAAATCCAATTTTACAAAATTGTTTAGAAGTCACTTCTAATTGTACAAGGGTCTTCCTGCATCCTCAGAAAGCAGAAAACAACCTCTATGTTACTCTTTTTCAGAAAGAGATGCTCATCAAATCCTGCTAAGGAGAAGGCTAATAGCTCTGTGTTCCTACTCCAAGGTACAAAACAACAACTTATCACAACATCCAACAAGGACAAACTGTATGGTATTCAGCATTATGGGTATTAATGAGAAATCACTGGAAAAGCAACTCAATACAAAAAGCCACCAGTCACAGAACAATGCATCATTATAGAATAAAATTGGTCACTTGGAAACAAGAAAGTATCAAAAGGGCACATTTTCAATTTAATCCTCACCATCTCAAAAACTATTACTAGTGTACAGCAATGCAGAAATAATTCTGGAAGGGAAGAGACAGTAAAATACAAATTTATACAGAAGAAAATACATGAATAACAGACCAAAATCAATCTATAAAAATTCTAACAACTCAAAAGCCTGAGCTTCCTGCCTGGCTGAAAAGCATACCAAGTGACACCATCAGAGAAAACCAAGACACAGAACAATTAGGCTGCAGCTGTAACAACAGGCACAAAACTTTCAATAATTGCCATCAGTGTGTCAGACAGAAAACAGATCAATGAAGGCAAGTGTAAGGAGACACTGCAGCACTGCAGAAAGCCCCCACACCAGCTCTATGCAAACAGAGCTATGTTTAGGTTTATCTCTGGTTATTGTAAAGGAACAGAAGAAATAAAGGGCAGGGAAGGGCAGTTGCACAAGGCAGCTGACTTTGACTCTGAAAGTCCACATTTTGGAACCTGACATGCTCTCTTTAACCACAAACATAAATGGATGTAATCAAAGGCAAATCAAATGAGCCAAATACGAACCTCACAAGAAAAGGCTGCCTCATCTGAGCATTAGGAAATAGGGGGAAAATTGTACACTGGTGTAGGCTTATAATAACTCAAATAACACTTTTAGAAAAGCCATTTCAGCTGAGAGATGCACCATCTGCATCACAGTCCCTGGATTTTATCTTTCCTGGCCATAAAGGGTCTTCTTGAACCATCTTTGTGCTGCCAGAAGTGAAGGCTTTATTTACTGACTGGGACCACCTAACATGTGGCCCCTCCTTAAAATTCTAATTGCTGTAAATTAGGCAAGTTAATTAACCACTCAGACACAGCAGGATTGAATCAAGAGGGTGCTGGGGGGTGGAGAAGAGGCAGGAGGTCATCAGCCAAGCAACAGTTTTACCTCTCACCTGAAAGACAGACTTTGTGATGCCATGTCAAGGAGAAAACAAGATGTTAGACCTCCAGAACACAACAGCAATTCACATGTGGGAGAGAATCTATTGTAGGTCACTTTCTCAAGGAAGTTAAGGACTGAACTGTCTCAGCTCCACTCAGCCCTGGTGGGTCCTGTGCCAGGGGCTGTAAGGCCACCTGTGTACAATTGAGACTTCTAAGGCAGATAAATTATGGCTCACTTTGGTTGCTGTCCTGCTTTAGGAATGGCACTCCCCAGTTCAGGGCTCTCACTAAAACCCTCCCTGCTCCCCATCCCTCCTCCATCTGGAAGCACAAAAGGCAAAGATCACAGGTTGAGATAAGAACAATTTACTGGAAACAGCAAGGGGATAAGAAAATGAACAGTAACAGCAACAATATCAATTACTAAAGATATAAGACGAAAAAATGACTACATGGAAAAACCCATGACAATGAACAAAATACCAGACCTGTCACGTTTCTGCACTAGAAGGAACCCCTTCTCCTCTGAAGACAGAGAGAGCCTCTTTCCTCAACAATGATGTGAGAGGGGACAGAGTAACATCTGAGTCCTGGCTATCACAAAAAATTAACCCTCTCCTGGCCAGAACCAAGACATCTCCCAACAAGGCACCTAAACAAGCTATATCCTAAAAGTTACTGGTTATGTTTGAGGGAAGAGCTTTTCACCATCAACAGGACTATACAAAGTGTTTAATTCACATAATTTGTGCACAAACCACTACACAAAATCACCCTAACTTGGCTTCCCAGCATAGTTTTGATCTCACTAGACAGTAAAAAACTTACTCTTACAAAACATGTACTGCCCCTAACATTAAGAGGTTCATGCAGAGCAATCTAATCCTACATTTTTCTGCAATTTGCAAATTAACAATACTTAGATGATGAGATAGGTGGTCTTGAGGAAGAAAACAAATTGACATTTGCTACAGTTGCAATCTGTGACATATTAATACTCTCATTTAATCAACACAGAACTAATAGTACACTTAAAGGCATGTCCAAAGTGATTTCATACTCATTTGTCCTTTAACATGCAAGACAAATTCATTAGTTAAAAACCCCTAGAAATCTACACCTCCTATATAATAGCACAGTATAATGAGACCTCTTTTTGTCAGTCTAACAAAGACACTGTGTGTCTACAGTGATAAAAATCCAAAATATATTCATACACAATGTTAGAATTTTCTCCTCTTCTTCAGCATGGCGGGTCTTTTTCCTGAAGGACTGACTTTGCAACACAGTATGAAAAAAGGCCATTTGGGTGGTCTTCACTGTCATACCCAGCAAGTGCAGTTCTGAGAGAAAGGAATTCACTGCAAAACTTTAAGCATTAGGTGCATTTGCTTAAACTGTCCATCATTTGCATCAATTGATCCTCAGGATGAAAAAACCCCTGTCAACACAGTGAGCAAAGATTTATCCAAGTGTTTTAATGTAAATGGCACAGCACTGTTCAACTGTACAGGTTCGAAATCCATCTTCTGTATGGTGAGTCACATCCTCCCAAAGCATTTTTACAAGGGCTACGGTACTGACATGATTAGATTAAAAAAAATCCTGCCCATTTTCCAGTCTGAAAAATGAATTAGGGAAAAAAAAAAAACGCAAACACAGAAATGGCCTTTATTAGAAAACTGAAATATGTATTTCTGGAAAAGAAAGCACGAGAACTACTTTAGAAATCTGCCTTCTAAGCTTAAGCCACCTGGAGTAAGTCACTTGTGCAGGATTCCAAACAGCTGCCAACAAAGCTGACCTGAGGGGAGTTACAGGGACAGCACCAGTAACAATCGAGGTCTCCTCTTCTTTAGCCCTGTCCCAGACTGCTCCCTCCACTGAGCCAGGGTCCACCTTCCCCCAAGTGGGGCAGCTCCCCATGTACCACCCGTGTCCCCCCATGAACTAATGAAAGGCAGCATATAATTCACTGTTTTGGGCTCTATAATCAGCATAAACCCAAGTTTGACTATTGTTAGCATGACAAAAATAACTCAGGGGTGATCTTCAGGGCACAGAAATAACCCATGACCACAGTAGTCATTTTGCCTCAAATTACTATTTCTTACACTACAAAAATTAATCAAATAGCGTAGGTAATAATGTTCCAGAAGCAGTCAAAAGGTTCAAAAAGAAAAGCAGGGAAGCAACATCACTAGGGCAAGAGAAAGACAGCTTCTGACAGAAGCAGATGGACAGGCTGCAAAGAGAGCAAGATTCAACTTTTTCAGGAAATTATACATTATTTCCTTTATTATCCATCATCAAAAAAAAAAAAAAACAAAACACACCTGACTAAGTCAGCCTAGGAGAAAAAACACATATGGAAGCAGGAGGAACACAAAAGGACCCAAAAAGCAAATAGGTCTTGGCCAGGAAGGCAGAAAACAGAAACAAACTGGAGCCCAGGAATAAAACTGAGCATCATGGCCAGGGCAGAGGCCAGCCGAGCTGAGGATGGAGAGAGCCCAAAGGCACAGCCACAGGCAGGCAGGAAGGAACAAACTCCATGGTTTAATCTCCTTGGAAATAATCAATACATCCAAAATACATGTTTCTAGAAAGGAAACATTTGCTACAGGAGAGGCGGAGAAGCAGGAATGCCAAAATTGGTTTGGGTCTGCGTTGAAAACAAATATAGAATGGGCAGGTTTATATGCACAGCTACAAAAATCTGAGGAGAGCAGAATTGAAAAGGGAGCTCACCCTCTCCTCCAGACCCCTGGCAGACCAAACACATGCTCTCCAGAGACATGATAGCCCAGGAGAAGACAGCAGCAGGAGCAGGGAGATCAAGGGAAGGCTGGAGCGACAAGTGGTTTGAGGGCACAGTATCTGTCAGAGGAGGGGAGCAGATCCAACAACAAAATCAATGCATGCTCTTCCAGACCATGAGCATTGGAGGGGAAGATACCAACCACACCTGTCAAAGGCAGCAAAAGGCATGACCTAGCATCTAGGAGAGGAGAGGGCTGAGCATGTGCCAAGTCTCAGAAGAGAAGTGTCTGCTAAACAGCTGGAAACAGCCCCTGAAGAATGGAGGAGCACTCCTCCTGGAGCACACCAGCAGCATGTTTACTGCTAACCAGGAAGCCAGTGCTTAAACATCATTAATCCCTTTAAGTGTTGTAGGAGACATGCTATTAAAATCTCAAATCAAGTGCTAATGGAGTGGCTTCCTAGCTTCATGTTGACTAGTGCATGTCTTCTAATTAAACTCTAGTGTTTAGCGAAATTCGGAGGAAAAAAAAGGGGGTTTTGGTACTTCAACCAGACCTTTGTACATCATTCAAATTAAGAATTACTGCTGGAGTTAATAACTGATTGTATTTCAAGCAGAGGTGTCTCAGATAAAACAGATGTGTGCTTCACCTGCACCAGGAGAGCATAAGATTACCATCTACTTGGTCAAAGCAACAGAACTCACACTGGTCATAACAGCAGAACAGACACCAAACACTCATTAAAAATGACCTGTGTGTATTATGGAATAGTTTATATTTAACTCACACAGGATGTCTAAATGGCACCTTGGTCCCCAACAACCCTGACAGAACCATTAAGTTCCCATTTAGGCTTTAGAGGAGAGAACAAAGTTACTGTGAAATCAGATTCCAGACCCCTTGACAGAGAAAGGATGATCCCAGCAGAAAGGCTCTTGGACTGCACAAATGAGTGCCCAGACTTGCAGCAAGGTCTGTGCATTGCCACCTTCATGCAGAATGGCCATGCTGTTGAGAGAGATGCAGAAAATACAGCAGGGGTGACTGGCACTTAAGGATCATAGAAAAGGTCTCAACATCTCAGCACAAGTGTTTATTTTAACAGGCTTCTCAAAATGTGTGGGTTTTCTTTTTTGCCATACATTTGAGCTAAAAGAGAAAATTATCTCATTTTAAGATATAACAGAACAGGCAGTTGTATTTCATTAAATATTGAGGTCATCATTCTCACATCCCAGAGGAAGCTGTGATGTATTTTTATTTTCTGCCTTTTAAAAATACTGCATGCAGGAAGACATTTTCACCCCACTAGTAGGCAAACTTCATAAAAAGACAGTATCAAGAGACACTGTAAGATCACATCTAGGCAGAGAAGTGATCTTTTTCTGTGTGATTTCTGATTTTATTTTCCACCTATAATGCAACACCTTTTCAGAAGACTGTGCATACCGGAATCCCTAATATCTAGAATAACAATGTGCAAGGAAGTCAGTAAGAGAATGAAGCTACTCTTAATTTTTCTGAAGTCTGAAATCAAATACTACAATCCCAAAAGTGGAAATGGACATATGAGGATGGCTTATTTAGTTTTAAATAGTTACAGCAAACAGAGAAATAGAAATAGAAATATTGGGTTAACTTAGATGGAAAAGAGATTAAAAAAAAAAAAAACACACACAAAAAAATCTCTATTTCAAGTCATTAGAAACACATACCAGAATTTCTTTGGAAGCAAAATATTTGACATTCAACATCCTGTCATTAGGAAAAAAACATAATTTAAATTGAAATATAACACGAGTTCAACATAACCATGCAACAATTAAAGTATAAAAAAGCCTTGTCACTTACTGGCTGATGCCCTCAAAGGAAGCTTCTTTGGAGACATTTCCACTGTCAGTATTAACACCACGCTGGGAGGAAAAAGATTAAAAGGACTATGATTCTGAGCCAAACAGAGGTATTAAAAATTTAAATCATGAGGCTAATCTGACACTGCAGTAAGTCATTAGGAAAACTTACACATAAGTTTACTTGAATCACTAAATATAAAGCCCCAGACTGCTGGTTCAAATGCAGTCCAATATGAGAAATAATCAGTTTCACAGGAGAGCAGGGCAGAACTCCAGTCAGGCTGTGCTGCTCAGGAAAAAGATAAGCTTGGCTTTCTAATGCCCTTGTCTTGAGAGGGAGCTGTGAGATCTATAGAACAATTATAAAGGGCAAGAGAACGAAAAACAGGCAAGGTTTCTTCTAAAGTAATTTCTTTTTAAAATAAATTAGTATGCCCTGCCTTAGCAATGCTTACTACTTAAATTTACTTGCTGCTCCCCTACAGCTTTCCATTCAAGCAAGCAGCATAGGCAAGAGTATTTTGGCTGCTGCACAGCAGCTGAACTCTTGTGACATGTGCCTGGAAGAGCCTGTAGAGCTCCAGGTCTGTGTCTGGGATGAGACCACAGGAGGAGAAGACCTGGTTTCCATTCAGCCAGTGGAAAGGGAAGCACTCTTCCCTTCTCTGAATGCTTCTTCAGAAGTGGAGGAATGTGAAACCCCCACAGCACTGCCCACTCAGCTAAAAATTATGTGAAAATTCCTGGTTACAACAGGATGCTCAGAGAGTGGTAACTATTCAACAACTCCATGTGCAGAAATGCACAGTAAAAAGAACAAGATGGTCAAACATTCCATTTTCCTCATTTCTCTGAAAGAACATGAAATCAAGCCATAGGGGCATCTTTTAATGTGTATACAAATAAGTAGAAGAAAGTCTGAAAACTATTTAGGGCCTCTGTTTTTAATGGATAAAGAATTCAGATCTCAGGCCATGTGACTTCTTGAGGTGGGATTTTTTGTTAAGACTTCTGTCTGGTCACTATCATGGGAAAAGAAATCCAGGAGCTGCCACTGCATTTGCTGTAAGGGAAAGCTCAGAGTCTGCATACCATTTTTTATATAGACCGGAGACAATAGAGCAAATACTTTTATTAGTGAGAGGTTTACAAAAAATCTGTAAGCCAGGAAAGCAACTGAGAGAGAGGCGACAGGGAAGAAGAAACTTGCAGTCGTTATCCCATTCATCCATTTCCTCATTCATCCTTCTTCCAAAGAAATAAGCAAGCACTATTCAAACCACTTGGCAGACATTTCATACTGTCTCCCTCCTCCCAGAACTTGCTCTTACCAAACCACTCTGTTCAGGAAAAGTATTCCCTGAACCCTTGTGGGATTCCTGCAGAAAAGCCCCAGGATGCTCATGAGGCAACCAGAGAAGCATAAGAGGAAAAAGGAGCTTGGAGTCATTGCAGTAACATGGATAGGTTGGCCACATTTTGCCAGAAAACCAATAAAGTTTTTTGGCAGACAGAATGTAGACTGGGTGAGGCCAGAGGTTACAAATCCTGAAATCATGGAGGGGTCAGAAGACTAAATTGTTATGGTGGTCTCAGATTTGGTATAAGATGGGCAAGAAACGACAGTGCAAAGAAATGCTGAGTAAACTAATCTCCTTATTGAGAAAAATTAGCATTTATTCTTTAGGATATGACTTACCAAAGTGAGCAGCACTGCAGGTTTCTTCAAAGCCAAGACACTGGATATCTAAAAAGAAGTTTTAGATTGCTGTTATTTTTCTCTTTCTCTTCCTCATAATCACATTGATACCAAGTTCATCAATATTCACTGTATATAAAATAAAGTGTGCAAAGACAAAAATGTTCCTCTGATACCTTTCAGATACTGTAGTATTACCTGAGACATGCACCAAAAGACAGCAGAACACAAAATATTCAGACAGAAATGCAGTGAGCCGGTTGATGGTGTCCTTCAAAGAAATAAATACCAACTATAACTTCATTTTTAGTCCACTGTTGTCATTAGGAAAACACAACATACAAACCAAGAAGTTGTAATGTCACACAGAAAAAAAGGAACACCACGGTGCTCTGTCCTCAGCACACTGCTGCATATAAAACTCATATACATTAATATTACTATGTCACAGTGTGTTAAATGCTTAGCAATGAGCATTTCCCGTTGTTCTCACTGGGTCAGCTTCTACTGACTAATCCTTTTATTAGGCTCCTTCAGTCTCCTTCAAACATCCACAAACTAAGCCCAGACTCACTGGGCTTGTAGAGACCTGGGCTTGCAGAGCAGCTGCAGGAAGGTGGGTGCTGAACACCACATTTCTTGAGGCAGTGAACACATGACATCATTTCACAGTTCTACCAACTCCAAACCAGCCAAACAGCACACTACTATTATTAACAAAAGAAGGTACATGGCAGTGAGGTTGAAAAACACCAATCCCACCCTTTATTTTTCTGTTTCTTAATCTCAGAAAAGATCAGGATAACAAACTTCCACCAGATGATCATTTATTGACATAAAGCTATCCTATAAAAAAGGCCCATGGTATCCTGATGGTTGAAAACCAATTCCTTGGCAAACCAAGCCAAAGTTATAGAAAGAACATTAGAGAGCTGAACAGTTTTACTGCAAGCTCCAGCAGCTTCTCACTTCAATACATGTAGTCCAAGTGGAAAGGAGTCTTCACTTTTTAATTTTATGTACTAGGCCACATTAAGCGCTCTATTTTCCCATGTATGATGTTTTTAAGCTATAAGCGAGCAAAGAATAGAACTGCAATAAAGATATTTGTTGATGGAGAGTGAACCGAAACAACTGAGGTGACCCAAAAAAATGTGATTTTTAAAAATGAAACTTGTATTTTCCACTTACAGTTTTCACTGTCTGCGAGAAGAGCATTGCAGCACCTGCACTCTACATGACTCCAACTCACACATGTCAAAAAGCAACCTCCCCACAGCTTCCCCCACTCTCAGCTTGTGACACACAGATCAAACTTCACTTCCTAGCTGGACTCATTATGAAAATGAAACAAAACCCCCTGACAGCTGACAAGAGCAAAAGTTTTGGTCTAGAGAGTCAGACCTCGTGTTCTAGAGGAACACAAGCATCAGAGTCCTCTTCTTCAAGCTGCTCTCCATGACAATCATCCACAGAGCCTGGCAGGAATACTGTCCTCCCCCTGCTGAGCCTTCCTACCACAGAAGAGAGAGCTGGCCAGGTGCACAAGGATGCAAACATCTGCTCAGAAATGAAATGACAAACCTAACTAAGCACAGCACACTTGCATTTAGAAATGTGAATATATTTGTTTATTCAAGTAATAAGGTGATTCTACAGAAATCTACAGGCAGCCTTTCCTCACAGATTTTTGGAGGTATAAAACAAACGTAGGCTCCCAAGCCAGAGCTAGGATGTGCAACCTCCCTGACAGCAATCTCCTCAAATCTCCAAGGCATTGCAAAAGATGTGTCTAGTGACAATTTCTGTTGGATAAAGACACAGACTGACAGGTCTCATCACGCACAGAACACCTTTATGAGACTGCTTTTGGATTAAGGACTTTGAGCTTTGTTGAGCTCAAAACAGCAGCCTTAAAAACAAAAATTTACAAGTGCTTTAAAAGAGAGAAGGACATTTTCCATTAAGGCAGGAGGGAGAGAAGGTCCCACTAAGTCAGGACACATCCAATAAGTAGAGGACTAAAATTAAGCAAAATCATTCCCACTTAATGATATAGTATTCATAGACAACTCACCTCAGTCACATAGTGGACTTCATCCACAGCATATTTTTTCTTGAAGAATTCAGGGGGTTGAATCCTTTTGAAAAGAACAAAGAGAAACATTTGGGTTTAGCTTTGCTATTACATTTAATAAGGCCACAGACAAAGAAAATACCGTCTATACTATCACAACAATAGCATCACATATGAGGGATGTTTTCATAATCTTGTCCTTGACACTATTTCTCAAAAGAGAAGATTACACAGAAAGTTGTGTGTTTTCATCCAGTTCATGCTTGATAGTTAGATTGCATGGTCTCCTCTAAATTAAAAGGGTTTTTTCCCATTCTGTGCAAGGCAGTTTTATGAAAGATTTTTGCCATGCCGTTTGTACACAACTTTCCAACTCAGTAAACTTTGGAAGGATGTGGAAATAGCAAAAGACTAGTCTGCCCTGTGTTACATTCAAAGAATGAACAAAACATTAATTTTCTATTCTGCTAACTGCCCTGAGCAGACTGAGGGCTACTAAGACATGGGCTCTGCTGCCTCTGCTCCTCAGGACACCAGAGATCCACGCCTCTAAGGCAATAGGGTGGGCAACTTCAGATGTCCATGTGAAAGTAAACCTCTTCAGCTCTTTTCTCCTGATATCCAAGCAGAGATGCTTTTTTAAATGCAAGAAGACTGTGAAGGATCTGTCTGCACTCAGTCCCTCCAGGGCTCTCCTGCCTGGTCCCATACCAGGGCTGTGCTGTTGCTCAGTCCTTCAGTCTATGTTAGCAGCCAGTTATTCATGAGACCTCAACTGAAGTCTCATGAATCTGTATCTTGTTTTATCTATAAAACAATTACTATATAAAACAATTATAAAACAAATAAAACAAATATATATTTATATATAAAACAAATATAAACAATTGTTATTATTATCTATATCTTGTTTTATAGATATAGAGTTTTACAAACTCTATCTCCCCAAAACTGAAATAAACACGATCAGTGTAATTCTGAAAATGTAAGCTCAAAAGCAAAAAATATAATTAAAAAACAAACCAAAGACAAACAAACAAAACCAAAACCACCCAGCTTATATCCTTCCACAGAGTAAAGACAAAGGGAGATAAAAAAATATGACTGGAAGAGCCAGAGTTTGGAGAGACCCATGCACTTTGCTTCCTGGGAGACAGCAGGAGAGCAAGAGGTGTGTGCAGGACTGAACCTTCAGCTGGGTTATCATGGAACAACAGGAGCACAAGACCAATTGGGGAAAGAACACATGAGGCTGGAGGCCAAAGAACATTCTAACCCTTGCAGTGAGGACCAGCAGAAGTGGTGGGACAAACAGCTCCCCATCCTCAGGAGGTGCTCCACCCCAAAGGCCCATGCCAGAGCTGCCAGCAGTGCCAGGTGGCAGGAGCACTGGCTTATGCCTGTCTTTTCAATCTTGGGTGCTCATTTATCATTTACATTCCTTTTTGCTCCAAACAGTAATGGGCTGTGACATGAACAGCAACACAAAACCCTTTATGGTGTTCTAAAGCAGTAAATCACAGATTTTTAAATACGTATTAATCTGTGAAAGTATTACTCCAAAGTAACACAAAAATATCTCATTATGTGTTCCCCTTTGCAACGCTCCTTTTGTGGACTCTTCCCATCACTGATGGAGATTTCAAAGCAATTTTCATTTAGCCTTTCTCCCTAGCTAATTTCACATATAATTTTAAAAAATCACTATACCCTCTTATCTTTGTATACCCTGTATGTTATAGTTCCCTTACCTCCCACTTTTGCATACTGTTTCTCCTACAGGCATCTCCTTTTGCCCTCCTTCATTTCTCAGACACTGAAGCATTTTAATATTCCAGAAACATGATGAACAGATTTAGCACTTTCCAGTTTTGTTCTTTTTTACAGTTTTAACCAATTCATCTGGTAGCAGAAGAATCCCAACTGTAAAATCAGCTAATGTATGTCCAATGGTAATTTATGGTAATGTATGCTTTTTAGAGCAATACCTCCAAAGCACCTTTTTATAATTAGCTGCATTGTTTGAATCACACAACTGTTCATTGTAAAGTAAATATTTCTTAAAAGTATACGCACAAAAGTGCTGAATGTATTCACTTCATTTAATGCAGTTAAAATAAGAATAGGTCTCATTTGCCAACATTGCAATAAGAAAACTTCTTTCTTTTCACAAGCTGTTTTTCAACTTCTTTCTCTTTGTTGTTGTTGCTTGTTGCCTCCTATAATTTTGTGGCCTACAGCACACTGCTGCTAATTTAATTCTTGGGTTATGGCTAATATTAATCCATTATTGATTCTATTATAGCTTTAATCCCTCCAACATCTCTTTTTATGTACACTATGACTCTTTTGAGGGACAAAAGTAGCTCATCATTCTTTCAAGGCTGAGGAATTTTTCTCTACTTTGAGAGAAAGAAAACAACAGCTTCCCACAGTCCTCCCTCCTCTTTCTCAGTTATTAAACTAGGTCATCTTCTGGATGCTTTCAATTCCATCACACCTAATGACAACCTGCCACGATTCCCAGATGTGCACCTCCCCTGCTCATCCTCTTCTTGCAATCTCACTCAGAAGCTGGCAAGGACTTTTAGCACCAAGGAGAGCCAGACTTCTCAGCTCCTCTCTGAAGCACTCACAGCTCTGCCTCTCTTTTTTTATACAGCCATTTAGCACCTCTGACTAGATGGTAAAATAAATTCATATACACTTCCCACAAACTACCATCCCACGGGAGCCCCAGCTCCAGTGATGAAGCTGCCTCTCCCACTGGGAAGATTCCTGCTAAGACCAACCCTACTGCAGAAGCACACAGGTGCAAGGAAAAAGTGCAAATGGAAGTCTACATCAGAGCTGAAAAATTCTGTGCTGTCACATATGGAAAAGCAGCATAGAAAGCAACCCAAAAGCTCAGGGAGAAAGAGAAGCAAAGCAGGTCAAGGGACGTGATTCTGCCCTTCTCCTCTGCTCAGGTGAGACCCCACCTGCACTGCTACCTCCAGCTCCAGGGTCCCAGCACAGGAAGGACATGGGCATTCCAGTACCTGAATGGAGCCTTCAGGAAGGATGGAGGACTATGTACAAGGGCCTGGAGTGACAGGACAAGGGGGAATGGCTTCAAACTAAAGAGGGCTAGATTGGATATCAGGAAGGAATCCTTCCCTGGGAGGGTGGGCAGGCCCTGGCACAGGGTGCCCAGAGAAGCTGTGGCTGCCCCTG
>JAWWEE010000018.1:2312302-2324387 GCA_035221455.1 Xenops minutus | reverse complement strand
GGCAGGCCCTGGCACAGGGTGCCCAGAGAAGCTGTGGCTGCCCCTGGATCCCTGGAAGTGTCCGAGGCCAGGTTGGACGGGGCTTGGAGCACCCTGGGAGAGAGGAAGGTGTCCCTGCCCATGGCTTTAAGGGCTTTAAGGTGCCTCCCAACCCAGGCCATTCTGTGATTCTATGAAATAAAATAATGAATGAATGGGTGGCAAGAAATGGAAGTCACTGTGCCAGGGAGAGAATTGGAATAATGGAAAATAAGCAGCCTGGGGAATTGCTGAAGTAAGTCTCGTCAATCAAAAGCAACCAGATTTATTGTACAGTTTTAAAAGGAACAGATGAAGGGTAAAGCAACAGATGTAACTACCTGAATAATAGTAAAATATTTGATAAAAATCTCTTTCAAGACTGTTACTCTCCAAAATCAACTCAAATTGGCTTGGACAGGAACACTACAATGTGACCTGAAACCCAATGAGTAGTCATAATAAAAAGATGGAAAAGCCTAAAGTAGAAAATAAAAATAAATAAATAGATAAAAAGATGAGCATTTCAAGAGCTGGGAAACTTTCCAACTAACACACTGAAAAGTGCTGTATCAATTTAGACTGCTGTTCCCAGAAGTTAAAATGATAAACAGCAATGGACTTCAAGTCTTGATTAGTGGGATACTGCAAAGACTGGAATTAGTTCTGACACTATTTAGAAACAGAAGCAGGACTGAGCATGTTCATGAGATCCACAGATGACATTTGCAGGTGATAACAAACTCTGCATATAAATTGTAATTGCCAGTTGCTACAAAACAGTAATAAGATGACCTAAAGGGATTAAAAACTGGGGTTTTTTTAACAGCAAAATACAGATTCAGTGGGTATGAGGAAGGGACAAATTGCAGTAAAATATCGAACTGATAGACATAGAAAAAGAAATGCATATTTCATTTTAGAGAAAAAATTAAAATAAAAATAGCTAATCAGTTCTGAAGGTAAAAACAAAGACCCTGCACTATCTGACCACACAGCCCCAGAGCAGGTTATGGAGAGGAGGACCTGCATGCAACCCATCAATACAACCCATAAGATGATGTCCTGCATTCCCACAAAATGCACTTTAAGGAGAGCAATTCAGGTGACCTGGAGGTTGTTCCCTGCAGCACCCACACACTGCCTTCCCAAAGAGCTGTCTCCAGTGTCAGCTTGCACGGAATGGGCCTGCTACAGACCCTGCCTTCTTGTCACCAAGGCAAGGGCTAACTCATGCACCACTCTTGGTCACCATGATACAGTCAGAGAAACACACATGATGTGCACAATTTAATGCTCATCATTATTCAAAATACAAATGGCACAAATCTCACCAATTTCCATTAAGAAAAAGAGATCAAGAAAGCAATTTCCTAACTTCTAATTTTCCTGGTCACATACAGTCTATAGGGAGAAAAAAGAAAAGGTAAAAGCCTACACAGACTGAAAGGCTTTTTTTAACAAAAGCTTTACGGGGAAAAAAATCAAACAAACAAAAAACACAACCACGTACTTCTGCTCTATTTTCCACATCCAATAAAACTGCTCAGCTTTGCTGAAGTCAATCAAGTTTAATCACCAAAACCAAAGGTTGATTTTAGTTGTAACCTACTTAGAAAATTATGACAATGTTTTTTAAAAGCTTCCTCATTAGGTCACTGAGAAATTATTAACATTTACAATGTATTTCATTGTGCTTTATTACAGCTCCAAGTGCCACACCAAGGTGCAACTTTGCACATACAGAGAGCTTCCAGTCAAATTCATGGAAAAACATTACTTATAGTTGGTGCAAAGATTAAATAATACTGTAATACTCCTCAGTCATCCAGCAGGGCTTCAAAAAAAAACCTCAGGAAACTGCACATAAATATTGTTCTGCACCATTTAATATAAATTTCTACAGTTAGGGCATGAAAGGGTTAAATATTTTTGTTTTCCATTAAAAACACTTCTTACATGGCAAGGCTATTAAGTTATTTTGGCATGCACTCCACATAAAGCAGCTGCTGTATAGTGTGTTTTACTTTATAAGATATCTTTAATCAGCACACTGACTAGTTCTGCCATTTATAATTAAAGAGGTAAATGGCAGGTGCAGCATTAATTAGTGAAATTGAAGCCTCTGTGCAAGACATGCAGTCATACCAACTTAATGCTTTCTAGGAAGACAAATGATAGTGAACAGCTTTGTTGTACCACAGACTTGACTGGGTAAGACCATGCCAAGCAAGAGAGGCATTTATAACACCATTACACTTCTGAAGCCTTGAGAATCTTGTATTACCAGACTCAATTCTTAAACTCTTCCTTCTGAAGTTAAGAATAGGAAAAGCCTACACACTAAGCCACCCTCAGAGTCTGTTTCTGCCTTACAAAGGACAGAGGGGGAGAGGTGCAGGTCAAGAGACAGGCAAAGTGGTTCTCTTACTTTTCCCAGCCAACAACCAAGAAACTGGCTGGTCCAGCATTTGGAGAAACGCCCATGCCCATAGGTTAAAAACAGAGCAACTGTCTTTGCAATGCCTTCCATGAATGTAGGACCACCAGTCCTACAATTATCCTCCTAACAATTCTGTGATTGCCACCTCAAGGTTTTTTGGAGGAGGTTCATAGTCATTGAGTTAAACCTCTTCTCCCTTATAAAACTGCATGGGTTATTTAGGCTTGGAGGACTTCTGAAGGGTAGCCTTACAGCCATTTACAAATCTTTAGAGCATACATTCAGCATGAAGTGCTACCAGAGGGGTAACACCTCCAAAGCAATAGTCACCCTCAGCATCAGTACTATGTAGTAGTGGGCAGACCACAGCCCAGGGTGGGACACCCACCCTCTCCCTGTTCACCTGTCCTGCAGAATCCCCAGGCACCACCTCTGCATGCAGCACCACTGATACAAACAAGGGCAGTGGGTGAGGCTGAAATAATTACAGTGTTCATGATCACATTTGGAAACTAATCCATTCATGTCCAGTGGCCAAAGACTGCAACTTGGAAGGAGCCAAGAAGCTCCACTTTTGCATCACTTCACGGTAAAAGGATTAACCCTTCTGACTGACATTATCCGAGCTATGCTTTGGAAACAACTCAAATATGTGTTTTTCAGAAGTGAAACCACAACAGGACATCAAACAATACATTTAGTAATACAATAGTAAAATTGTAGCAAAGAGCCTTCTGCATTAATCTTAAGACAATCGCTGCATTTCTGCCTAAATTCACATCACAGATTCCCACATCTGTCTTAAATAGAAAGCAATATAAATGCCAGGCAAAGGAACTGCATCCAGCACTGTGAACTAGAAGCCCAGGTGTAGACCTCTGTAAAATGCCACAGAAGACATTGAACTGGTTTGTGCTTCATTGACATTAAATATCTGTTTCTTCAGTGGGGAGATAGTGCCTTCCACCTGCACACAGTAAACACTTCCAAGGCAAACCATAGCAGATAAACTGCAGTGGATGGAAGGCAAACTTATTTGTATTTTTCTTTCAGTGCTAATTTTGAATTGACATTGAGTCTTCTGGGAAGGAACACAATCCCTGGCTGTGTGTAGTACCCCCTGCCAACCAACTTATGAAGCAGAACTGCTGCTGCCTCACAAATGAGTTATTCATCCATCCTCCTTCTGACAAGCAGAAAAACTACATGACCATGGCTGACAGAAGAGAAAACAAGACTCAAACAGAGGAATTCAGGAAGGGTAAAGAGGAGCATTTAGGAAACAACGATGCTGTCATAAAGACCATTTGTTATACTCTACAAGATGACACAATGACAGTAAACCCCTTTTTACCAGACTTGTAATTCTGTAAATGGACAGATAACAAGTGCTGCACAAACAAATCAAAAAGGCCACTAGTTATAAACACCACAATATTTTGTTTGAAAATTCAAAATGAGATGTTGGAATTTCACTGATATTTCTAAGCTTTTTTAGATTAGGCACAACCATGTGGGTATGAAACAGCTGATTTGAACTAGCAGAAGAGAACTTAGGGGGAGGAAAAAACTTCATCTATAAGTGGGAATAAGCACCACGAGGGAACAGATTTCAGAGAGTACACATGGGGGCTACAGAGCCTGCACTCCCAGACAGGTGCAACTCTCAGCTTAAGTATTTCAGACAGCAGTATTCACATTTCTACGCCATCACAATTTCAGTTCCCAGGCAGGTCTAAGACAGTGTATTCATACAAACTCTCTGACAAGACAGGAGCCATGCCCTGCCATATGGTCTGGCACAGTTCAGCACATGGGACTGCTTACAACTGTTTTTCTTTTCCCAAAATTAGCATTGAAATGTAAGTGATAGCTTCAATTAGAAGTGAAGCAGTCTGTCAAAATATTAAATTAGAAGTAATCCAATGTTCTGAGACAATGTAGACAACACAAAAAATTACAGTTTTGTTAGAGGGTGTAAACACAATTAAGACTGAGAAAATAAATGAACACATAAATCAATTCCTCCAGTCCTATGGCATTGTGCAGTATTCCCTACCAAGGTAGATAGAGAGGTGTTTACAGCATACTCATTGAACAGAACTAAAATCACATTCCCCAGTCTGTGAGTTCATATTAAGAAAAAAACCCAAACAGGCTACCTTCTGCCATTCAAAAGGCTTCATTAGCTAAGGCTGCTGCAAACTGGTAAAGCAGCTTGAAAAAACCTGCATTATATTATTTAACTTGTTGGGGCTTAACACAAGATACTGACTTTTCCTTATGGTTCAACTTCCTCTCATAGATACCATGAGATTCATGGGTTCCAATTCTAAAAGTATTATTTTCCAAATGGTGGTGGATGATTTGATATCCTATGATCAATACCAACTGATCATGTTTTGTATCTTTGTATGTACGTATCACTACAACTCACACTTCATGATTTAGTGGAATGTGATTAAATGATAAAGCATTGCAGCTCCACAGACAGTTACATGAAGTACTTGGATATACTGGAATGCAGTTAAAAGGCAGGTCTTACTTTCCCATCCAGACAGCATAGCTTTCAGGGAGTTGTGGAACAAAAAGTATGGATCTTCCAGTATCAACATCTATTGCTCCAAAGCAGCCTGCTTCAGTTACTCCAAAAGTCCAGTGAAAGTAAGATTCCTGGGTTAAAACAAAATATATTCTTAGAAGAAAAACTTCACTTCTACCAGCTCTAAAAATACACAAAAGTACATACTAATTCCTACTTCCACATATCTGGAAGAGGTCTCTTGCTTTTGGAGGTGCAGAAGTGGTTTAGGTCTAAATCTTTGCAGACTGATTAGTTTTAATTTAGAATAATACAAATTCTTCTGTTGGGATTTGGAAAGGATCAGAGATTAATAAGCTACCATAATAAATAGACTGTTAACTCAGCACAATAAACATACACCACACATTAAAATACACTCTTCCAATGTAGAATTAGGGAATGTATGATCAGGGAGAAACAATCACGTCACAAGAGACAAGGCAGAAGGAGAGTGCAGCTTCATTGGGGTGTGAAGGCAGAGTGCTGAAGTGAAAACCCAACCTTCCCTAGAGAAGAGAAAGCTGCACTAGAACAGCCTTTAGCCAAGAGTTACTTGAACAACACACAAGCAAACAACAACACATCCAACAATACAGAAAGGAATGCTGGTAAGGACAGACATACGCTCTGCTACCCTGAAAGGAGCATCTCCTCTAAACCCAGACTAATAACTACAATAAAATATGTGCTATCTAAATTAGAATTTACTGGGTTTGTTTCTTCAGAACATACAAGGGCTCAATTAAATTCACAAAACAAAGTGCTGCAGCAGGCCTGCAAGTGTGGGATATGCATAATTAGAGTTCTGTTACGCCAACATCCCCAGAACTTGTTAAGTCCTATTTGTGACAGAACACATGGATACTTAAGGAAGAGTCTAATTTGAGAAGACACAGGTTGCAAATTCCAAGATATATGCTGCTTTGTGGAATATGCTATTTATAAAAACATGAAATATGCTTTTCTATTATTTAATTCAGTTTAGGTCCACTGTAACATATCTCATTACAGAAAGAAGGTTGTTTTTTGAGTCACAGACAAGACTGGAAAAAAAAGAAGAAATATTTTATCACTGTTTTCAAGATTAGGTTTAAACACTGATGAGCAGAAAGGCCTTGCACAGGTTTAGGCCCTTTAAATCACATAATGAGCCTGCACGCTAAAGCACCAAAAGAGAGAATAACTCAAAGCTGAAGAGGCAATGTTATGAAGAAGTCAATTTATTTAAGTGAAACAAGACAATACACATTTGGGAGATAAAGGGAAAATAATTTTAAATAATTTTTAAATTCATTCAGTTGAAAACAGTTTCTTAATTTGATTGGAAGTTTTGATTCAGCTCTCACCTGGCGAAACACAATGCCAGTATCAGTACAGTATCTCTGGGTTTCTTCTCCACCCTGCAGCAGAACAATGGAATTCTTCTGGACATCCTTATTCTGTCTCAGGCGTTCACACAGCCGTCTTCTGTTCAAGGCAAAGAGTGCTATAGGCACTCTCAAGGTCTCGTTCCCCAGCCAAAAGGAGGGTCTACAAGAAATTTTTTTAATTGACAATTAATGGAAGACAGTGGTTAGCACAATTCAGATACACAGCGTTCATTACTTCAGTTTGGTTCAGCTCTACAAACAAGAGGCAAATCACTCAAGAGGCAGAGATGCTCTGTACAAGCATCCCTCTCAAGCTCCCACAAGTAGCAAAGGACAAAGATGGCAAGAGGAGACAAGGCTGGCTGCAGCTACAGCCCACAGCATCTCACTCGTTACATCCCTTTAGGTGAAGCAACATCAAGTGTAGGTGCAGAAAGCGACTACAGCCTAAGTCAGCTGAAGAAAGGCAAAGCAGGAGAGAAGAAAATGAGTTCCAAGTTCCTAAAAACAGAAGTGGAAGGTCACACTAAGTCTGACCAACTTCACCAAGTCCTTCTGGGAAACATTCACTAGCTGAAGCAGGGACTGGAGAGCAAAGATAATGGGTTGCTGTACAGGACACAGCATTTCCCATAGTCACACAGTATCTACACATTTCTATGTACATATGTTTACTCTTGCATGCACACAAGCAGCTTCAGCAGGTGACTGAACTCAAACACACGGCCACTGGAACATGTCTTTGTACCAGTGGCCTCCTGCTATACATCCCCAGCTGCCCCTGAGGCAGCACAAATGTGCTGAGACAGCCCAGAAAGTTTCTGAAAGGTTGTACTCAACAGAGCTGCAGTTGGAAGCTACAGTTTAAGATCCAGTTTAAAAGCAGAGAGCTCGCTGTGATTAAGTAACTTAAAGTGTTCAAAGTTCTACAAGAATACTTTGCTGAGTCGTTCATGTTTGTTACAGGTCCACAAATGCACTTTTTGGAACTTCACCAGTAGAAATGTAATAGCTTTTGTAGGATATTGGGGGTGGGAGGGAGGACTTGAATCAGATAATGAGAGAAGAATTTAAGAGCAGTCCAGGGGTTTTTTGTTTGCTTGGGGTTTTTTTGTTTTATGCTTAATATAGCAAAGCTATGCTGTGGTGCTTCACTATTACAGATGAATACTGCTTTATCAATAAAATCCCATGATTTAAGTCCAGTTTGTCCTTCCACCTCAGCTTCTTGAAGACTGACAGACTGGATGGTCGTTTTCTACCACATATGCTTATAAAAGGAAATGACAGAAAGGTGCAGTTAAATTGTTACTGTGTTAAGACGGCAAGAAATGAAACAACCACCAAGGGACTTAACCCCAGAGGAGCAGAGCTCCACAGCTTAATTACTATATAGCTTCCATAAGCAATCTGAAAGTAACCTTTGATTTATAGCTGCATAACCTCCTGAAAGACTTTATCAACCTCAGAAATGTAAACCCTATAATTTCCTACTGCAGACACAGCATAAAAGAGCTAATAAAATATTTTATTTTACTTGTTTATAACTGCTTGATATAACAGTGTAAGTAATTATAGAAGGTGAAAGACTGCTCTTGCTAATCCAATTTTCAAATTATCTGCTTAGGAATTCAGCTGACGGTGCACAAAACCTAAATGTGTTTAGTTTTATTCCTTCCCACACACACCTGATAACCCAGCACCAAGGCAGGTGCTCATTACAAGGCTGCAGAGTACCTATTACAGCACATCAGCACAGCCTGCAAGCACAGCACAAGCTTTTGTTTTGGGGTTGCCATGCTTGTAGGAAGAATGAAGCAAAAATCCTAGCAAAAGCTCCTGGAAGTTTTAAAACAGATAGTAAAACTTAAACTAAAACCAGGTAAGGCTTCTCAGGTACAAAGCTGTGGCTCAGTAACTCAGCAATGCACAAGTGGCTGAAAACAGTTATCCAAACATGATCATCCCCTGGAGTAACAACATGCAGGGGTCTGGAAATCATATGCTCATCCTTATGGGACATTTATAAAAGGGACAAGAGAATATCATCAGATACCCTTATGCCATATGTTGCTCTCAGATCTTTGTATCTACTGATAAAAAAAAAAAAAAAAAAAGCAAAAAAAAGCAGAGGTTGTAGCACAACCTGTCTCATGTTTTGCTTCAAAGAAAGGAAAAAAGTCACCTTCATTGCAATTTTACCCACTTTACAAGTGTGAGATCTTTTCCTTGTGATTTTTTTTTTTTTTAAAAAGAAAAAAAGGAAAAAAACAAGAGAATTCTGACCTCTCTCCTCCAGGCCTATTCCTACACTCTAGAGCTCATAGGAAGCTGCTACAAAGGCCCATTTTTCATCTCTCTTAAGTCTACTATTAATGCCTTTATTACATTTAAAACCTTTGACAATCAAAATGAGACTCAATGAGAAATCATTACGTCAGGCAGCAGTTTTGACTGGCAGTCTCACTGAGCCACTTTAAGCATGTCTTGTCCTGGGACCTTAATGCTAGAGCTGAAATACATTCTGGTGCAGAATGGTGGTTCTACTGCCCATTTTCTCTAAGCCCATGACAAAAGCATGTTCTTCCTTGGGCGTAACAGATTGCACTTTCCCTGTTTGAATATGATGTTGCAGTATTAATCCACAGCAGAATGTGGCCTCTGCAGTTGTTTTAGACTGGCACAGCTTTTCAGGGGCATGGCCTTGGTCTCTGTTTCAAGGCTGCTGTAGCAGTCACAGGGGCTGAGCATGCTGGCCCCCACAGCAAAGTCTGGGCTGAGTGTTGCTGTAAATCCTGCTCTGTTGCTCAGGTTCTCTGCTGAGCACTCATATGTTAATTTGCACTTGGACAGCACAGGCTTGCCAGGCAACACACCTACTGTCACAACCAAAATGCTGCAAACAGCTAGGTTTCAGAGAGAAGATTCAACTTAGCAAACTTTCCTACCTCCATAGCTTTTGCTCTCTCTCTCCTCCTGCAAGCACCCAAATACCAAACTGAGGGCACCCTCATTGATGGACTAAACACAGCAGGACACCCACAGGTGCTGCTTTGCCTACAGAGATTGGGTCACTAGACACACATGAACCACGCACGAGCTTTCCACAACTTACACAGAGAGCCACAACTTACACAGAGAGACTAGACTGAGAGAGGAATTTAAGTCTTCCAAAAAAGGAGTATGGCTGTACACTTGGCTTTCCATCACAAATAATTTGGGAAGAGAACCCTGAAGAGTACTCAAGATCACAAGAAAAAAACCCTTTACACAAAGGTCTGGCTGTGTAACCACTTGTAGTAAGTTGAGTGGGTACATGTATGCAACTGTCTCACACAAGTATCAACCCTGCAAATACAGTGCAAGCAATGTAAAACCACGTTATTTGCCTTCTAACAATACTGCCACCAAGTTCTCCCCAGAGAAGGAGCCACAAGCTTTCCATTTTGATCCATGATCTCTAATCATTCAGCTATACCACACAAGACACACAAATCGTAGGATGGTTTGGGTTGGAAGGAACCTTAAAGATCATCCAGTCCCAACCCCCTGCCATAGGCAGGGACACCTCCCACTGATGAAGGCCTTATCCAACCTGGCCTTGAACACTGCCAGGGTTGGGGCATCCACAGCCTTCCTGGGCAGCCTGTTCCAGTATCTCACCACCCTTGCAATAAAGAATTTCTTCTTAATATTTAGCCTATATTTCTCCTCTTTCAGTTTGCACCCATTACTCCCTGTCCTATCACTACAATTCCTAATGAACAGTCTCTCTCCAGCTTCCCTGTAGTACCTTTCAGACACCAGAAGGCTGCTATGAGGTCTCCACATAACCTTCTCTTCTCCAAGCTGAACAGCCCCAACTTTCTCAGCTTGTCTTCTCAGGGGAGAGGCACCAGTCCTCTGGTCAACTTTGTGGCCTCCTCTGAACTTGCCCCAACAGAATAATCAGAATTGAATCCACTGGCTGGTCCTTCAAGGTCAGTTTCCTCTGTGAGCACAGGGACTCCAGCACCTCCAGCCACAAACTCAACTCAGAACTCTCACACAGAGTTACACATTTGACAATAAAGTGTATTTGACACAAGCACTGCTTTGTGCTGCACACCTCATGGAAGCTTCTGCAAATAAGCCACAGTCAGTGTCAGAAGTGGCTACTTGCAAAACCAGGAGAGGAGAAGAGAAGCTTCCTCATTTTCTCCAGACTGGTACCACCATCACCCACTGCTCTGTCTGCTAAAGGCCTCCCACAGTAGCTGAGAGTTTCCTGCTGCCTGCCACACACAATTCTTATGATCACTTAGGCCCAAGCTCACAGAAGAGTTATTTTATTACACTGGAAGTGAAATATGGCTGGGAAACATTTAAACTACATCTGTTTCTTTAAAGGATATTTTTCTTTTGCCCAGAACTGTTGATTTTCAATGCTAATTTCAGAAGTTTTATATTTTCAGAGAGCTTACATTTTGGCACTGTATGATCCATCTAACATTTTCGATTTGTTGCAATGCAACCACCAGAACATGCTGGTAACCAAAAATCCTATTTTATTTCTGGTTTTCCTAACATTTTTCAATTAACCTATTGTACTTTTGATTCTTCTCAGCAGAATATTCATGGAACAGCCATTTCTGTTCCACTGAGGTCCTGCAGACAGGATCCAGACTTCAATGGAGATGACAAACCAATGAAACTACTCTTCACTAAGTTATTACTTGTTTGCTGACTGGGCCTTATTTATTTGTTTTGAGTAACAGATTCCCCAACACCATCCTGAAGCCTTGACAATTTCAGTGCTGTTTCCACATCAAAACATGTCAAGTCCAAGAGGCCTACACTTAACAGCAACACAAGCAAAGAGGTGAAACAACAAAACAGTAAAAGCAATTACTGGCCTGGGAATGCCCAGGGGAAACCTGGGCCAGGAGGGGACCCCAATGGGACCCACCTGTCTCCAAGGACAGCGCCAGAGCCCAGTCCCAGCCCGACCTGGTTTTGCCAACCATGAAACTTACCCCCTCATTGTGATACAGTTTTAATGGCACCTTCTTACAGCACTGGAAGAAAAGGCTGGATTTAGCTATAAAACGGAGGAGACCCCTTGAGCTGTGTGAACCAAGCCACCTCCAAGCATCACTGCCCAACCTAATAATTTATACTACCCAAAAGGAGGTTGCAGCCAGGTGGGGGCTGGTCTCTTCTCCAAGGCAATAGGACAAGAGGGCACGGGCTTAGGCTCTGCCAGGGGAGGTGTAGGTTAGATATTAGAAAGAAACTTTTACAGAGAGTAATCAGGCATTGAAATGGCCTGCCCAGAGAGGTGGTGGATTCACCGTTCCAGGAGGTTCTGAAGATGAGACTGGATGTGGCACCACGACCCAATAATCACTGCTGCTGGATCACGGGTTGGGATTGATGGCCCCGGAGCTCTCTTCCAACCCCGCTGATTGTAGAATCATAATTCCACAACCCACGGCTCGGGAGGGGGCACTGCGAGCCGGCCCGGGACCCTCCACAGCTCTCACCAGCCCAAAACCCGAATTATTTTCGATGAACCCCCTGCCCGGCCCGGGGCACCCCCGACACATCGCCCGGCCGGGCTGGGCCGGGCTGGGCCGGGCTGGGCCGGGCTGGGCCGGGCTGGGCCGGGCTGGGCCGGGCTGGGCCGGG
>JAWWEE010000018.1:2188991-2311845 GCA_035221455.1 Xenops minutus | reverse complement strand
GTTTTTGGTGGACCAATCCCCCATGCACCCAGCGCTGAATAAATGTATCTTCTCTACAACTACCTGGTTGTGGGGTTATTCTGCACGTCATCAGCACCTCTTTTGCATTCTGCTCCTGCTCACATGGGTCTCTTCAGAACTCAAAATGACTTGTTCTCGCCTCAGAATTGTAAGATTTACTGAAGAAACCACCACAGGCCAGAGTTCACGTGTCCAGTGACTCACAGGGCTGCAAAAGCAAAGAGCCAGGAGCACGAAACACCAGATAAGGAAGGAGAGATTGGAGCTCTGCTCTGTGACCTGAACAGTGCCCGCTGCTCTGAGCTCCCTAGCACAGTGATAAGGACAGCTCTGAGCTGGCACATACCCAAATAAAGCCAGTCCTCGCTCTGCTGGTCTGGCACTGATCTCAAAAGAAAGTGCTGTGATACTTGAAATATTTGGCCACTGCACACAGGGGGTCCGGTCCCAGCACAGAGCTCAGGAAACAGAGGAATGCAGGGCGGTGAGAAGTGAGAGCAGACATCGATCATAAAATACATGCAGCTTCAAGTCCATGTTTGTTATGACGAACCAGTGCACTGTTACTAAGAAACGTGCATGACTAAAATCACTTTATTTTTTTTTTGTTGGCCAAATTGACCTCTAGAACAGAACAGCTGGGAGAAAACCGGAGCTGCTCATGCACAGCTGGCTCTGAAATGGTGTGAGAACGCTGCAGGGCAGTCACAAGCCAAGATTGATTTCAGGAAGTCTCAACGGGAGCGTGTAAATTAATAAAACTAGAAAAGTCAAGCGGTCATCCTCTAGCTCTTTATGGTTTTATGTCGATGGGTCAGAGACTTTTAGTACAAAATACATAATGAAATAATCAAAAGCTTATTTCATGAATTGCACATTTGACAAGTAACAATACTTGTTTTGGCTCCAGGTTCATGGATAAAGCCCCATTTTAGACACAATTGATAAGCTGTTGAATTTGAAGAAATTTCCTTCAGTCAATGCAGACTGACAAAAAAATAAAAATTAATGTGAACAGTCACAAAGTATTTTACTGCTTTCAGTCCCCGAGTGGTGCTCCCTTCTGCTTAGGCTCCATCAGAATCACTGGGAGGAGGCAGGGAAGCTCACTTTGCCTTTCCTTCTCCTGTCAGACCAGAGAGAAAACACTAAAGCCTTCAAGACACTCTCCCAAATACTGTCATTAGTGGCTTTGGGTATTCATCCTTCCCTGCTCCCCTTTGCCTGCCCCTACACTTGCCCTCTGTGGAGTACAGGTCTCCTGCACTGTAGTATCTGCGCTCTAAAAGGGGTTTTCTGGGTCTCTGTCCTGCTTACTTCAATTTCCTCATTTTTTTCCCTTGGTCATTTTACTTGCCTTCCAAAACCAGATTTAAGAGTTACCTGCAGAATATGAAATCTCAGCAGAAAATGATTACATTCATTAGGGGTTTTGGTTCCTGTTGTTAGTTACCTGAAATATCCTGTTCTCCTGTCTCAGGGTTGGAAAGAATGAGACTTCTGCACTGTGCACAAATTAAACTCATTTGCAAGGAGGCTGTACTAACAGCCAGCTGAAATGCCAGCCACAGGAATGATACTGGCTGCCAGACTGGGAGCAAGACCAGCTTTATTGCACACATAGATAATTCTGATTCACTCTGCACTGCATTTGACTCTACAGCTGAGATAATGCAGGAGTAGACCTTAATATCTGAGAGGCTACTTTAGAGCATTTCCCTCTACTCTAAGGTTTGACTGACCATTACTGTCACTTATCTCCCAGCAGGACTTCACTCTGTGATCAGTATCATCCTCTCTCCTGCTGAATGCCTGATTTTGCACTTGTGGCAACTTCAAAATTCCCACTGTACAGTTTGGACATACAAGAGATGCAACACTGCAACATACGACGTGATGGGATTCTGCAGGGACCCTCTGTATTTTAACTGTACTGCTGTCCAGGCAGGATCTGAAGAGTTCAGCACCATTAGTGCTGAGTGCTTCTGTTATCTTAGCTGAAAAGAAATACTGCTAAGTTAATAAACCTTCCTTTTAGTATATGAAAGTTACACAACCATTGTGAGTACAGGTCAAGGCATGCCCCCCCAGTTTTAGAGTACAATACATGAAAATCCAAAGTTAGCAGGGACAGATGGAGTCCAAATACAAACTGGGGGAAAAGGAAGAACACTGCAGCTGTGGTCACAGCATGTGCCAGGGGAGCATCACCTCTCCCTTCTGCCCTCCAGCCCAGGTTGGGTGTCAAAAGAAGAGCTAAATATTCTCTGATTTTTGCATCATCTGAACTTCTCTACTGCTTTGGGAAAATACAGTTGCTGAGAGACCAAATCATCCAGATCACAGAGCCACACTGAGATCCACAGTGAGAAATCCCAAGCTGCCAATACCATGCCATGAAGCAGGGAATAGTGTTTATGCTGAGTGACTAAGGTCACCTTTCCTTGCCTGGGTATATGATTTCACTACAAGTTTCACTTGATTTCCTAAACATCTAGAAAGCTTCCTTATTGTATGTACCACCACAAAAACAGAAATAATGGGAAATGCTGAATTATCAGCACAGAAATTTTTCTAAGTTCAACTTGATCTGTGTTTCCGCTGCATGTTCCTCCAAAATTTTGGAAGGTAGAACATTGCTGGCTGAAATGCTCTGTGACCTTTTTCACTTGCACGGGGGAGCACTGGCTAAGCAAAGAACAACAGGCAGATTTTGTAGGTGTTTGAGTCAACGTATTTTATACATTGTAGGATCAGCTGCTAGTCCAAAGTAATTATATAGTAATTATATAGTTTGCGATGCTAAAATCTTTTTAGCATTGGGACTTTTTTAACAGAATCACTATACAGGGACCCTTAGCTGCCTTTGATACAATGGCCACAAGTCTTTAATGTGGAATTGAGATTACAAGGTCCCTTCAAAGTAACAGATTGAACAAAAGCATCTGCCTTTGGCATTTTCATCATGAAACAATTTTGAGTAAATTTTCCCTCGAGCACAAAATGTATACTGCTGTATTGATCTTTTGGATCTTGAAATAAAAGTGTGATTTTCCCAAGGCCTGCTTGAACTAAATTATTATAAAATACAAGAAAGGTAAAGCAACACATTGCCTCATTACTCTCACCATTGACTTTAACTTCAGAGTAGGAAAATCTAGTATATTCAAAATGTACCTGTCAAGGATCAGACAGTCTAAGGTAGCTTCTCCAACTATTGATTGATCTTCACAAGATTTTATAATATTTTTTTTTTAATTTAGGTTCCTTAGTATAGACTGTAATTGTTTTCATTTAAATCAATCTGCCCGCCAGTATTTGTAAGTTGCTGCCACAGAAACTACTATCTCATCAAAATGTATTAAAATAGCACTATCAAAACTTATTTTTTGTAGACGGTTTGGTTTGTCAGGTTTTTTTAAGAATTAGTAGCCAATGTGGTGTTCTCTGTCATGTTTCTGTAATATCTCTGGCAGCTTGAAAGAATCAATTTTTGTATATTGCAACATATTGGTTTTCTTCAATAAAAGGAGACTTCTCAATGGTTTTCAGTTTGTTTGCTCATATATTGTGGTTTTTGCTAACCCACAGGCCAGGAAGGCACAGTTTATGTCTCTCTGTGTTCTTTGCATGGTGCCCAGCACCATGGCTCCTTTTTGTTTCTCTAAGAGTTGCGTGCCCTTGTACTGCATAAAATATGTGCTCTGTGATGTGAGTGCAGTTCAGTCATGGCTAATTGCCAGGGATACAAGATAAACCACTATCCTGTATTTCCTTTTTTATAACTGTTACTAGTTAGTATGAGAGGTGGACATTTTTGTTCCTTCTAAGTTTTAACAAATGTACTGCAGTGAAAGTTTGCAACAGTGGGGTTAGGACATGATTGTAATAAGAATCACTGCAGCCATCACCCCAACAGCATCACCAAAGTTACAGGAGACACCACATTTGAGAACGAAATTCCTTCTCATTACTCATGATGTATTTCCTCAGCATTTCTCATTCTCAAACGCACAGCCTCTTTCTCCAGCTCACTGGCTGTATTTTGAAAGGCACAACCAAAGGTGCTTTGCACCATCTTCTAGAGCAGAAGTGTGGGAAGAGGCTATTGAAGCTTCTGGACTGTGTTACAGAAAACTCTCTAGCCTGCACATATGGACATATGACCATTTGGATAATGGGAAGCATCACTTCTCATGCAAGTTCCCTGTGGTACCACAAATGTACCTAAACCCTTGCAATATGTTGTACAGTTATAATACAGAACATGTTTACAAATTTTGTTTTTTCTTTCATTACTGTCTGCATAATATACTCTTCACCCAGTGCATAACAAATCCCTAAACAAGCTTATAATATGCTTATGCAAATATTTTCTCAAAAGATTAATGCCTTCAGGTTTTTGCAGATTATGATCCATATCTTCACACTGATTTAAAGTCAGATTTCCCACTTTTTTGTTAAGAAAATCCTCTTTAATTATTGTTTATATAGAATGTATTTTCCACTCTGAGATCTTGCACTAAAATTTTAAGCCACTGGTTTATCAAGATCTGTTTTGTTGATGATGAAGAAATTGCTTTCTCTTACACAGACATAATTGTCTGAAATGAGTTCTTTCAGGCTTTGCATAGATAGTATTTCTTTTTTTCTGCTTGAAGAAGCCCTGTCCTCATTTCTAGGAAAGACAGACACACTTCTGATGCTGCCCTCTAATGCTGGGAGCCACTGCTTCTGCAGCTCTTCCTTCCTCCCACTACCCTGTGGTGTGACAACAGTCAGTCTGCAGTGACAGGAGGTTGCCATGGAGCCACGTCTGCCACCACATGAGCTCCATGGGGCAGCTCCTCCTGGCCAAAAGTCATCAGTGCTCCTGCCCCAAAGTGCCTCCCTGGGCTGGCCCTCAGTGCCAACTGCAGATGATGAGATAAATGACTTCCTTGTCCTACAAACCACTCATCTAATCTCTGCATCAGAGTGGAAATTTAACCCAGCTGGCTCCTGCCTTCAGTTTAAACTGCAAAAAACCCAAGTGACAAGCAACTGGCCATCAGATTATCTAATTACACCTTCTGTCCTGCTTCAGTTTGGTCAGACCACTTGCACTACCCAGTGTCCAAAGCCTGCTCCCAGGAGCAAGCTCTAAAGAGGGAGTTTAGGAAGGAGCAGGGGAATTGTGCAACAACACGCTAGAGGAGAGAGAAGATAAAAAACAAGAGCTTGTGAATCAGGGAATTCAATTATCCTTTGAACTGTAAAAAAATGGCTATCTTACACAACTGCTCTCTCCCCAAAAGACAATGCACAGCCTCTCTCCAGGCAGTGGAAACTGTGCCAAAAGCACAAAGTTCACTAAGGATTTTATCCATGTCTTTGCCTTTTCATGAATCAACGGACTAACATTTATTTTAAAAATGGGTCATACTTACAGGCATGTTTCAGAAACTACCAGTTTGATAAGAGTGTGACTCAGTTTATTGCAGAGACACTCAGCCCTCGTTTCCAGAGGGTACCTGTCCTCCATGTACCTTGTCAGCCTCCCTGCACAAGCCATGCTGGGCACAGATATCTACAGAGGGACTTGGATGGGTGCATGGAAATTAGGCTCAAGGAGAGGCAAGGTGGGCAACAAAAATCATATTTACAGTCACCATCTTCTGCTGCCTAGCCTTTAAATTCAAACCTCATTGTCTGTTTTTAACCCCACAGTTATGAATAGTCTAAGAAATGGTTATTTGCCACCTCAAAAAAAGGTTTTGCTACACTACCCTTGGGTTCTGTACAAGTTTAAAATATTGTGAGGACAGCTTCATATGGTTCCTATCAACACCAGCAGTGTTAATGTCATTTGTGCTAAGGAGATTTGGAAGGGAAGCTCAAAGAATGTGTGTGGCTTAACTGTGTGTGTGGTGTTTCCAAGCATCCCATGTTTCAGGTAGCATCTGGCTGCATCCTTGAAAAGAAAAAGGCTTGTACAATTGCACTAATGTGGTGCTACAGCTGTGCCATTTTTTCTGCCTTAAGCCCTGACAGGCATCTTTGTTTGTTTGTATGCAGGGGCCCTGTTTGAACTGTTGCCTGGTGTCCTTGCTTTGTATGCTGGCAGGAGAGGTGCTTGGTTTGGTTTGGTTTTGTTTTCATTTGCAGAAAAAGTGATAACTTTTTTTGCATCTATTACTGTTGACAGCAATAACTCTTCTAGTCCAGGCTCACATCATATGAAGGCCAGAGATAAAGGATTCAACTTCAGAAAATAATGTGGGTTCTCACTGAGTGCCAGAACTGGGGACATGCCAAGCAGCAGTGAAGTGAAGCTTCACCCTGGGCTGCTGTTGTTAGCACACAGCCTATTCTCCTTCAGCCCCAGCTTCCCTCTCAGTGAGAACATTTAGGGGTTTGTCCTGAATATCAGGAGGTCTAAAGCACGTGTAATCCAGAGCAGTTCCAATATTTAACATGACATGACAGTGCTAATTTAGGACCTGGCCTTGTGCATTTACTTCCAGCTGATTGCACATTTTAACTGTGCAGCACCCCCTTTTGTGATACCACCCTTCCTCTGGACTGGGTAAGGGCAGAAAAGGAATAACACTGATGCTCTCCCAAGGGATAAGTTTCATTTGTTTCCAAATATATAAGCAACAGAGAAGGCGAAACCTCTTCAGGTTCAGGCTCCTTTCTGCAATCACACCTTGGGGCATTTTGGTCCCATGCACCAGCTCATCAGCAGCTCTGGGCTGCACACAGCTCTCCCTCGCTGTGTGAGGTTTTCCCAGCTTCACTTTTCTGCAGTAAGAATGGGAAAACAAACCTCTGAGCCACGCTGCAAAGCGGGCCCAATGACAGGCTGACTAATGGTGCTTTGACAACATCCAATAGATTTTATAGAGATTAGGGTCTCGTCAGAAATTTGTCAGCAGTAGTTTAGGAAATACTTACTGAAGATTTGCGGAGTTAACAGCTCTGTGGGTGTTTGCTGTTTGGCTATCTACATAAACAAACAGCTGGTGCAGCTGGAGTAAAATCAGCAAAGTTGTTACTAATTATATTCTTTGGGCATGTCTCTGCTCCAGGCACAGAAATGACTGTGCTGGAGTGTACTGGTACCCCAGCTATTTTTAAACCACCTAGTTTGATACTGGAACAAGTCAGCTACAGTAGCACAGAGCTCATCATGGATTCATTTACCCGGCTTTTTGGCTCAAATATTAGTGCCAACAGGATTAGCTAAGCCCTTTTAAAATGAGAAAAAGGAGACACAAAGGACTTGATTCAGCAACAGTCTGACTCAAAGAGAAAAATCCCAGTTGCTCACACTAGGAGCTGTGACAGGCTACACAGATGAAGACAAGAGGCTTAAATTGGCTGTAGTGGACAACACAGCAGGGCACGGAGCCATCAAATGCAGTGGCTGCTGTGGAGAAGGGTCTGGCCTTCACTGTGAATCCTCTATGTCACTGCAAATGGAAAATGTCACATGGAAAAGAAGGAGACTCCTCTTAATAAAGAGTCGCTGGGATGATGTGCAGTAGAAGAGGAGGGATTGTGTCTGGACTTGTTTATTTGCAAGGAGCTCTATGTGCTGCAAGAGCTCTGACTTACTGCTTCTGGAAGGCTTTTCTAACTCCAGTGTCAAAGTTCAGGGACCTCTCCCTCATTCCCAGTGCTAGCTGGCAGAACTGCCCCTTTGTAATGATTTCTTACAACAGTGACTTGTTTTATGCATGTGACTCTTGCTCCTTAGGAGCTGGTCAGACAAGCAGGACAGGCAATAGCCCCAGGCAGTCAGATGCTCACTGTGTGATAACTTCTGGCTAAGGGGAAGGACACAGCCCCACTCACCTCATAACCTACTGACCTACCCCTAAGCTGGGATTTATGCTCCTTGCTAGCTCGAGAGGCAGTAAGAATAGAAAGTGCAATAAACAAAAATGTAAAATATAAAATGGAAATACCCAGTAAACGTCAGACCTCCAGCATGAACCGCACTGCTTGCTGAGATCACAGTCTGGCAGAACAGGGCTTGTGAAAAGCAGTTTCTGGGGAAAAACTGCCTTCTTGTTCAGAATATTTAGGGCCATGGCTAAGGCACAGACTGGGGCTAGGCCCTCACAAAATTAAGTGAAGACTAAGGAGCTGTACATCAAGAAGCCTCCTAAAGCTATGCCAGCTGAGTCCAAAGGGGGCACAGTAGAAAACATATCCAGCTCTTAAATGGAAAGAAACACAGTCCCTCCAGTGCACCCAGGAAAGAGCGAGGAACGTCCTTGCTGTGGCACAGCACAAGCCTCGCAGGCTGTAATGAGACAGGCTGACTAACAGGGAAGGGATGTGGGACACGTTCAGCAGGAGCAGGCTTTGACCTTGGAACTGAGCCCAAACTCTGTAGTGGGGAGTAGTAATGAGAGAGGCAAGATCAGAGGAGACAGCTCTAACAAAGAGCAGAAGGAGGCACATGAGCACTTACCAAGCACTTGGCTTCCCAGTCCTTTCTTGGCGCTTGACCTGCCCTGGTCTCTGCACACCTGAGCCTGCTGAGCTGGGACAGCCTGTCTGAGCCAGGGCAGCACGCTGCCTGTGTACAGCACTGCTGCTCCAGGCATTCACAGCCATTATGCATGGGTAATTTTTATTACCCAGGGGCATTTCTCTTTTACATATCCCTAGCTCCAATTTTACTGAAATCACTTTCTTTTTTATTGGCCTCTTACATTGTTAGAGTGCCCATGATTTCCCCAAGGTTAGATGATGAATGACAACACATCATACAAAGACAAAATACAGGCATTTGCCAACTATAAAACGGATTTTTTTCATTTGATATGTTTCCTTTTCTTGTGGAACAATGATAGGCAACCTTGATGGGATGAACAGTACAAACAGAAGTTTAAAAAGCTCTCTTCTGAATTCAGGATCACACAAAACATAGATTAAGATATTAGATTTCTACTAACATGATGGACCTTCAGAAAATGGAGTAACCATTATAAAGATAATTTCAAATATAATCCACTGGATTCAATCCTACAATTAGTTGTGCCTGGGCAACCAGCTGAGCCCTTGAGAGGTTCCAGTGACCCCAGCAAAATTAGTGGGAATGTAAAGAGACATGACCTTTAATCTCTACACTATCAAATGCAGGCTGAACTCCTCATCATCTTAGGAGTCTCCTTTCCCCCAGACCTCTCCCTCAGAGCAGGCAGCACAGACAGCCCCAAGCAGGGAGTGTGCCCCTGTGTCCCTCCCACCCTCCCATGTCCTCCTGAGCATTCGAGAGCAGCAGCAGCTCCCAGCCAACCCCGTGCTGGAGGCAGCTTTTCTACAGACAGCATCTTCTGTTCAAACAGGCACTCCCAGCTGCTCCCGGGGAACAGAACATGAATATCATTGTTTTCCTGGCTGAAGCTCTGTGATCTTAGCCAAGCTTCAATCTGACCAATAGGTCTTTTCTTAAAAAGCCAAGGAAGAAGTAGGAAGCAACGTGTGGGTGCCCACAGGCAGATACTTGGTGTGACAGTGCTGCTGCACCTGTGGATGGAAGGGGTTCAGGGACATTCCACAGAAAGACAGCACTGCTTCAAACATGGGAACAAAGGTTTCCTCTCAAACATATGCAGATTGTATGGGCAGCAGCAATTTGGCCTGAAAAAAAAACCCAAAAAACCAAACCAACCAACCAACCAAAAAAAAAACCCCAAGCAAACAAACAAACAAAAAAAAACAACAAAAAAACTTAGTTTAAATTCAGATTAGAAAAATAAAGTAAAAGAGATGATTGGAACTATTTCGTTATGTCAAATACATCCAGAGAATCCAATTATCAAAATCTCCAAGTGAACAGTTGGGCTCACTGGTCTGAAAGTCAATATTTTGGCAGCAGAATGGTAGGCTATGCAAATACCACGTGCCCCAAACACTCCAGAAGTACTTCTGCTCAAACATTACACAGCTAGCTATCCATACCTATCCATACCCATCCACACCACACTGGAGGGAGAGCAGGGAGCCAGTTTTATCTTGTCTTCTTCAATCCTGGCTGCCGAGGCTGATGAGGTGCCACCTCAATTCTATCCTCCTTTTTGAAGAACTGATCCCAAACTCACTGAAGTTCACTGGAAGACTCCGACTGACCCAGGGTATTGGTTGACCCTTCTACCCTAATTTTTTCTTCTACCAGGATGGGAAAAAAAGAGATTCTACTGTTAAAATAAAATACCAGAAGAGGAAAAAAATCTAGCAGAATACAGTTTCACAGTATCAAACACAACTTACAAGGTTTAAAGGAGGACTAAGCAGAAAGCATACATAACATGTAATCCAAAAAGAGCTTAGAAACAAGTTACGTGCCTGAACTTTTGAACTTGATCTTCCCACTGTACTATCATATATATAGAAGTGACATGATTGATGGACTTGAAATTCACATTTCAAATTTTGCCAATGAGATTAAATTAGAGAAAACATCCAAACCATTTCTAATACCATGGAGGCGTTAGATTGACTATAGTCTTGGATTAGCAGATGGTAATTGTAGATACATGAAGGCTTTTAGGTCTTCAAGCAAAGAACTTGCAGGAGAAATAACTGTTATTTGGAAAGGCACTGGAGCAATCTACCTCATAAAAGAGATAAAGCTTACAGTGTAATATTGTTAAGGTTTTCAGCCAATGTGCATATGAAATGAAAAATAGAGAATCAGATTGCTAAAGGAATAGTGGAGAGATAAAAGGAGCGACAGTTTTATTGTGTGAGGCATTGGTTAGATGTCACAGAGACTTCAGTCACTGAAATGAAAAAGTATTTTCACCTTACCAGTAGCAAGCAGAGAAAGAGCAATATAATTAAGGGTGTACTCAGACACGCAGTGTCACACCCCTGCTATCACTTGGAAGAATCAATGCTAAATAAGGCCATTCCACACAGGGGGTTGAGTTGAGGTGACGACTCTCCAGGTACAGCCCTCTCAGGGATCACCTAAAATCAGCCAGCACAACCCACCAACCCAGCTGTGGGACCTCACCTGTTTGCCCTGCCCTGGAAACATTCATACACTCCTTCCCTCAAGGCTTCAGGACTGTGTGTCTCACAGCATTCGAGCTCTTCATGATGATTTCGTGTACCAGGTTAGCACAAAGTGTACAGCAGGTGATACAAACACTGTGTAACTCTTCTGCTCTGTGTTTTTAGACAAGTTGGAAATGGGAATCCCCGGTGTTTCAGCATTAGGTGGCAAGTGAAAAGGATCCAAATGGAGTAGCTGTAAAATGTCATGATTGATCTAATGTTTCTGTGCTTGAAGTAGGCTTTTATATCCAAAGTTCTGCCAATCATATAGAAATTGCTGACAAAACTATGAAAATCAAAACTAAGGGTTTAAAAATGCACAGTTTTTCTTGAGCAATCATAATATTGATAAACAGACAGGCTGGGTGCTACAAATGCACAAGCCTCTTCATACCAGGTGTAAGATTTCTGCTCTTGCCTACATGTACATAACCGTGGTTGACTCTCTCACCCATGTTCCTTTGATTAAACTATTTATTTGGGATTTTCTAAAGTCTTCATAAAAGCAGCACCTATGCTGGGGAGAAGTGAAATGATCAAAGTATTTGCAACAGCTACTACCTTTTGTAGTCCTGGAACAGTCAATATTGGTTGCAGGATGATCAGGCATCACTGTGACTGACCTGAGCTGGGAAAGCTTAAGAAAAGGCAGCCAACAAGAAACAGATGCCACTCATCCGAATTTTTTTTAATATACAAAGTAAAGTCTTTTTGTTCACATGAGGCAATGATTCCAAAGTATTAAATCTTAATCTGAAAAGATTGGCACTGGGAAATTCCTGACCTGCCCAGTGCCAAGCACACTTGTCGTGACAATCACATGACGAGGAAAAGAACAATCAAAAGACCTCTTAAATGAACCATCTTAATCCACTCCAGGACCTGAAAACGTTTTTGACATAAAGTTTCAAGAAATTGAGCTTGTTTTTCCCAAAACTGCAAATTTACAGTCCTAGCAGAATTGCCACCAAGTCTCATAATTAAAAACAAACAAACAAACAAAAACCCCAAACAAAATAAAACCTTAGATGATTGAAACTGGTATTTGTTTTCCTGCTGAGTTTCTGCTTAAAGGCAGGCTTAATACAATTTTCCCCTGTAAAACAAACTCAGCCTGGAAAGCAGAGAACCTCCTCATCCTGCTTTATTGCTTAAACCAGACCTTCTGGAGACAGTTCTTATTCTGCAAGAGAAACGTTGTTAGCAGTGACAAATAAGACTGAGATCAATGTTTTATTAAGGACAGACTCCTGCTACAACCTGCACAGATTATTTTAAATCATGTCTTTGTGTCTAAATTACAATTTTCATTTGAATAGCATTTTTGGCTAGAGACAGGATTTATTCTCAAGGTCTGGAGTTTCTGTCAGGGTACCAAAAATATAGAAGGAGCTGTCAAGAAAGTATGCATTCTTATATTAAAGCTATTATCCTGACCAGGGCTCACATATGAGGCACAGTACATATACTTGTAGCTATCTTTATTTCCATTTAGATATGTTCTGTAGCAAAAGCAGCTTTGTCATTCTAGCCATTGCAGTAGCATTGAAGACCTTTTAAAATAGGAGCAGATATAAAGGATTTAATTATTCCTTCCTCGGCTGCACATTCGCACATTTCTCTCGTGAGAGAACAGAAATTCTGCACATACAGTTGTTTGCAAGCTAATGCTTTAGACACATTTCTGAGTAGAAGCGAATTTGCTTGCACATTTACACTAAATTTATAGCTAAACCTAAGTCTGGCTGCCTCTGAACGAAGCAGCATGGCTGAGAAATGATAGCCAGTACGAGTTCTGTGCACTTATGCCCTGTCAGAGGGCAGCTGGTTATGGAGGTCTGCTCCAAAGGAAGCCACTTGTGCTGATTTCACAGGTGCACAGATTTCAGAGTGCAAAACCAATCAATATTGACACTTCTATGCAATTATAAAATGCATCTAGATCGCATGCAAAATATTAAGCATAGCTCACTGCTCATCCCACTGCCAATATCCAGGCTCTGAGCTCCTGCCACCACAGTGTGACCTGCCTGAGAGCAGCTCCCCATGTGGTGTGGGACAGAAAACTGGGCTCTGCAAAAAGCTCATCCTTCCTGGGGCCAGAACACTTCATGCCATGTGTTGTACTGCTGCACATGTACCAAAACAATAGGAAAGGTACAGATAAGGGGCACAAAAGCACCTGCAGGGTTTGGTGGTGACTGCTTTCAAGTGAAACTGGGGTGGTTGCAGGACAGTGTTGGACCAACGTGGAGCATCTCCTAGGCTGAACTCCTCCTTCCAGCAGTTACACAAGAAGACTTCTGCTGGAAGCACACAAATGCTGTGGAGACAGGCTGTAGGAAGCTGCTCGCTCTGTGTGGGGATGCTGGAGCCACACCTTCCTGCTCAACAGCTTAGGCATGCACTTGATGTGATTTGAACTCAGAAGTGCCAAAACACCACTGCAGATTTGAGGAGTAAAATTTTAAAAGCCTGGTTGAGAATTCAATCAGAATATGGAAATTACATGCACAAACTTGGTTTCTCTGCAAAAGTGACACATGCTCCAAAAGCCTCCTTCCTATTGACTTGTTTTCTATGCTGAATTCTCTCTTGAACTTGAAAAAATTAGAGCTCCCAAGTGCAAGTCTCTGACTTCCATTCTGCTATATGTTCTGTGCTATATTTATGCAGATTATCATAAAAGAAAATTAACATTCTCATAAGCCAGAAGGATTGTATTAAGGTCACGCAATGAGTATTTATAGTCTCGTTACTCTTTAGTCCCTGGTAGCAACTACCAAAAATAATCATGTAATGTGATATTATCACACTCCTACTAGTTACAGTGTGAAAAGTGAATCAAAACACTGTTAAAATTTTCTCCATGGAAGCTCTGAAGAGAGGCCAGAAGGGCAAAGGAGGACAATGAAACACAGTTCTGAAAGCACAGCACATCCTGCTGTTGCTCTGCGGGAAGATTAGAGGCCCATCATGCCCCAGTGGAATTCCTTCACCATTTTACACTGCACTGGAAGAGAACAAAGAAAATCAGGAGAGAAAGTGCCATTTGGATTTGGGTAGGAACAAAAAATATACCTCCAAAAGCTCATCAATTCAAGCTATAATTCCACCTTAGAATGTGATCATGTGAAGGAGCAGTTCCTTCTGGTTTCATGGATTTAAGACACCTCCAGTCAGACTCTGAGGGAATGAGATGCTCACTGTGGGCAGCGAGGGGGTGTTCCCAGCTCTGCTGGTTATATTCCTCTTAGCTGCTTCTCCTTCCTTCCACAGCACCTCCACTCCCTTTTTATCCCCTTTGAACAGCCACACTTACAAGAGATAAACTTTCTTCATCCTCCCTCCATGATACCACAGCATTTGGGTCTTATGTAGAAAGACTGAGCCAAGAGGCCAAAAGTTTAGCTTCATTCCACAGCGCAGAGATGGGAGAAAATGATAAATTTATGGCAAATCACAAAGTGTTATCCTGCAAACTGAGGAAGGTGCAAAGCAGAGCCATCTGGCAGTCTCTTCTCCCTCCCTCTGAATCGCTGTCACATTTCAAGATCAGCCTGTGTTTTCCATCAAAACTGGGAACCCATGGGCCACGGGCTGGGAAATATCTATCGAGTAGGTGGAACAGGGGGCAGGAAGCTTGAATCCTTACTTGATACTTTATTTTGTGTTGATTTACTTCCAATCTGCTGTTTCCACTGCTCCTGGGAGAGGGAGAGGAGCTGGCAAGTGGCGGGTAGGCACTCAGTCAGACCTTTGGCCACAACCATAAATGCTGGAGTGGTCAAGAGGCAGGACCGAACCCCCAAATTTTCTGAGGGTCCTTCATTTCTCCCTGAGACCAAAGCAGCCATTCTAGTGCAGGAGACCCCTCCTCTAGGGAAAACCCAGCCTTTCCCCACCCCCACTGCAGAGGTGCAGCTATGCTGACATTTTGCTGCATCTGAGTAAACAAGTTTCTGCAGAGAGACAGGGAGGAGCATGAGCCCAAATTCAGCTCTTTTGATGAAAAGAGAATTGTTCTCGGTGTAGGTATGTGATTGTTTAGGCTCTGTCTGAACGGAGTTCATGGATAAGCACAGGTACCCATGACAACACGGCACACAGAGGCCTGGATACACTGCATGGGGATGGATGGCTTAGGACATCCACAATGATGAGGGTCTTCCAAATGTGGGATGACAGCAAATCACTTCCATCTGTGATGTAAAAGAAAACCTTGGCATTTCATTCTACATACTTCATCTCCTCTAAGTACCTTCCCATTTGTCCTATAAATAAATAATGGTTTTACTTTGAGTGTGCTGTTCTCCCAGGTGAGTGGAAAAGGCTTGTTCCCTTATCAAATACAGAAAATGTGTTATTGGTTATAGGAGTGTCAACAAGGCAACATTTGTACAGCCCAGCGAAGCCTGGGAAAGAAAACAGAAAAATGATACATAGAGTGGCTTCGAGCTTACTTTGGTTTTTTTGCTGTTCTCAGTCTGTCTGTTCTTTTCTGTTACCAATCCAAAATTCTCAGATCTTTTGGGGTAAAATACTGGCTTAACTAGCAAAACAAAACCACAGTGTAATCACAGTTCTGACCCAATTATTTCACTCTGCTTGGCAATCATTCTCTTCCACAAGCAAGGACAGCAGGGCAGAGCAGTACTCTGGAGTGAAAAAACTGCCCAAGAACAGGATTATACCCCCTATATTGTCGTGTTGCATCCTTTGGACAGGTCCTCGTGAGGATACAGTACAGGGCAGCACATCTTCCATGCATTTGCTTAGGAGTCACAGAGAGCTCCACGTACATCTTAGTTCCATATCTCTCCCATAGAAGGACCATTTTTTAAAATGTATTTTGAACACAAGCCATAAGTTCTTGATCCAGTACTATGTTTAATCGGGACTTGCTGTCATGTCAGACTGCATCACAGAATGTGTCCTTTAAATGCCATAGAAATATTGCCCCTTACAAAGATGCACAAAATGCCACAGAATGCAGAGTACACTTACGTCTGTTTTTACTCATGCTGAGATATTCACATAGTTTTGTTATTACCACTTATTTGATTGGGGCAGTATTTACTGCAATATATTCATGCTAATTCTCAGGCAAGTGCCTCAGTTCAATTTATGATGTAAGTTCTTTCTATTTTTTAAGGCATTCATGCAGGCTTTTCATTAAAGTAGAAGAGAATCTATAATGTATTCAATATGTAATCCAAAGATTAGCTTTGAAAATAGACCTATTTCTGCCTAAGTCATCAAATATTACATGTACATGAGTCTAAGTTCTGAGAAAGCCAACAGAAATGAGAAGCTGCCTCTGAAGATGATACTGTGGGTGCTGGGAATTAGAGAGATTTTTCATTTGTTCAAAGCCTTGCTTCTCCTTCTGTACTCAGGTCTTGTTTTCCAAGTGTGCATATCCTCCCTTTCCATATCCCGCAGCCTCTTTGCCACCTCTGCTCCTGAAACTCCCTGGCATCATTTCCTTTTGGGAATCCTGTGTCCTCCAACATGCTTGTCTGAGGTGTGACACAGACATTTTGTGGCCATCCAGTATTTCTGTAGCATTGAAACTGCTAACTGGTCCAAACCTTTCACCTGCATTTGGCAAAGCTTCTACTGAAGTTTCCAATTAAACAGTCAATGAGTGGTTTTGCCTGATTTGGCCTTAAATGCTGTGTATATTAAAATGAGAAGGAAAGCAAAGAGATGCTGTCAGTTAGCATCCCAGTATTGAGTACAAAATTAAGAATCAAAGTCTTTTCTCAAATTAGAGCAGACATGAACTCCTAAGAACAGGGCAAAACCTACCAGCAAAACATACAAACGAGTTCTCAAAGGTTGTTTCTATTAATAATAAACCACCAGTCCATTTGGACAAGATTTTTAAGTTCCCAGGGACATTTACAGGTTAATAACTAAATCAAATAGGGTAACAAAGAGACAAAGGAACAGAAATCTTCAATGCATCAGCTACAGTAAATAGAAGGGAATGAGAAGATACTCACAGAAATTACTTTTCAGCAGTTTGCTGTGGAGGACCTGCCAAGGGCAGAAGGTAAAATCGAACACGTCAGGAGCAAACCCGACAGTGACATACAGCTATTTGGGCATCTAACAATGCACAGCCAAACCAAACAAATTCATGAAGAGTCTGAGCAGCTCAATAATTTGGCCTACAGAATTTCAAGGCCAAGTCAACATGCACTGGTGAGCCAAGCTAATGCTAATTAAATGCAGCTCTCTGACATACCTCTACAGGGGAACAAAAATTGCTCGATCCATATTTGACAAATAATTGATCTGACAACTTATCTGATTTATTTGGAATAAGCTGTATAATGATTTACCTTCCTCCTTCACATCTTTATTTTCAGCTCATAGAGCTGCATAAATGACTGGTGAATATATTCATTGAGCATCTTATTGGATCGATTTTTCAAAGATGCTTATAGACAGCCAATGTGTTTTCCTCCTCATTTTCTTGCTCATGTCATGCCACTACACTGAGAGTTACAGATGGCACAGGAATCAGAGCCTCGGGGAGCCCTCAGCCTCCTTGGTTACAAACAACAGCAGCAAGCACCTCTTCATTAGCAGCTGCAAGAGGACTTACAACACACCAGTGGCAACCCTGCCTCCATCCATCAGGACCATTCTCCCTCTACCCTAAGAGTACCCAAACCACTGCAACAGTCTTGTGAACAAGAGAAAGTGTCTGTATTTTCCTATTGCCAGAGCCTGAAGTATTCCAGTAACAGAGATTTTACAATGCTTAACATTTTACATTTATTTTTAATGTCACTCTGCGTAAAATCAGAACCATTCAAATTCTTTCTGTACAGATACTTCAGTAAAAGCTTTGCTGGTAAGATGAGAAGATGCCTGTTGTTTAATCCCCCACATCTTTGCTGTATTTCTCCTGCTGTTCTTGTTGTGCTTAGCTCCTTTGCTACTGGCTCGGTAAAAAAGCAGAGCATTCTGCTACTACTTGTTTAAATACATTCGGGGGTAAAAAAGCAAGCCCCCTACAAACCCCTGACTAACAGGATTGCTGTAAGCCCTCAGGAGCTGCAGCACTGCCTCTGTGTGTAGGTGGCCTGAGCCAATGGCAGACACAGCAAAGCACTGGGAACCTAAATACTACTGCAGAGTTGAGGATGGAGCTCAGTTCAAGTGTAAACAAGTGCAACTACATCCAAAGCAGTGGCTGCCCCTGCTTTTCCCAGCATGGTTTGCTGCCAAATGCATATTCCAGCAGCACGTCCCTGCAGCCAAGGCCAGCCAACCTCCCAGAAGATCCTGCTGGCCAACAAGGAGGGACAGCCCTGGGAAGCTTGGTTAGCCAAAAGCTGCCATTTTACAAACATTATTGTTTAGCATAGCTGTTATTGCTCCTCTTCATTACAGGCTGTGAAGTCTGCACTGCATGGGAAAGGCTCAAAATGATGGATTCCTATGCACATGACATGTTTGCACGGCATGCTTGTCTGTCACCTTTGCTCTGCAGGGAGCAAGGCAAGGACAGGATCAGAACCCAGAAGTTCAGAAGCAGACAAGGTCCCCCTGAGATTCCCCTCTGGAGCCCCCAGCACAGAAGGTGCTAGGTACAGGTCATGTGGAAGCTTGCAGAATGTGGAAAATCAAACAGCAGTACAAACCATATCAAAGCCCAGCTGAAAATTGGTGAAGATTGTGCCATGCTCTTTTTTCAAGCCTTCTATTCTGTATGGTAGAGATTACAGTGACGTTAGGTCAAACCCTGAAGCAGATGAAAGCTCAGGGGGCCTGTTCTCATGCAGAGACCCTACTTCAAACAGAGAAATCAGAGAAGGGGAACAGGTGATAAAACATACTTCAAATGCCAAAATGCATCCCCCAGCTACTGCTGAGCCAGAGGCACAGATTAACTTGCCATGGCACGCAGGGAGCAACAGCATCACCAGAACAAGCAATCCAACCCCAATGTCTGATACCGCTTAATCATCGTGAAAGATGTTTGGCCTGTCTACCATGTGTACCCCAATCAGAGATTCCTCACACTTTTACAGCAGGCCTACTCATCTTTCTTCCTAAAACAAATAATCTCTCAGGCTCATTGCAAACCACCAGTGACACTTAGTATTCTGATCACTCCATGCAAGTCCACCTGGTATATTGTGTTTTAAATCCAAGCGCTGTTATGGCTATGCATTTTCACTAGCTCCGTGGTACAACACAATAGCTCTGTTCAGTAAGAAGTAAATCTAAATTCCAATCCTTGACTGATGAGGTTTATATGGGAGTTTTTTTAGACTTTTATGCATCTTGAAACCACATCTGTCAAAACATGTTAACTAAACAATAGGATACTTAAACACTCGCTGCAATATCAAGCAGCTTTTTCTTCCTCCCATTTCACCGGTTACAAACCTTTTTGATCTTAAATGGTGACAAAGGCTCATTGAAAAAGTCCCCACTGTCTGGTAATGTCTGGAAAACACTATTTATCCTGGACAGTTTATCAATGTGTCATTTAGCTCAAGGAGATTATAAAAAGGGATGAAACACATCAGCTCCAGAGGGACTTTCAGAAATCCTGACAACACCCCCACTTGACTCATGGCTCACTGGCCCCCACATCCCTGAAAAATAAGGATCCTACAGAGATTTCTACTCTGCTGCCATATGGATGGAGCTGTGCAATGCATCCTTCAGCTTGGCAGTGGATGAAATCCCTGACCCCGCTTCCTGAGGGTGTGAAATGTGATCCCAGACCAAGAGGGACCAAGAAGCACGTGGCACTTCAACAGCAAAGGGAAGCAAAATACCGGACCAGCTCCAAGGACTACTAACACCACCTGGAGTTTCTGCAGAGATCTCAAGTCCTTTGTGAACATTTTTGCTATTCTTTAAGATAAAGTCACCGATAAAGGCAGGATAGACACGAGCTCAAGTCTACCGAAGTTGCCAGGTCTAAACAGCGTAACAATAAAAGGTTAATAATTTCCTATATCCTGTAAATGTCTCTCATTTACCAGTGTCCAGCTCTCCTGGCTGCAGGTACTGCCCATGCTTCCCCATTAGCCTCTCTAGCAAAGATCAGACTCGTACGTCTCATAACTCCTGGGTGTGATTTATAAAGCTATCTAACTTGTTTTCTTCCTAGCTTATCTCATGTAACCTATTTGTCTTTTTATCACAGCATCTTATCTGCCCCTTATTTGCAGTAGCTATTTATCAAAGACTTACAGTAATACCTGTTCCTCTAACATTATTGATGGCGGTGCCTCCTCAGCACAGCCCAGGCTGGCCATAGCCTGTCATGGTGACAAAGCCCAGGCTGTGGAGCAGTGGCACCAACAGTCCCACGGGGGAACTTCACCCACCTCCACCTTCACCTCCCTGCACACACCTCGGGTGAGGTGTCTCTGGTTCTCCCAGTGCAACACCAGGCACGGGGGATGCCCCGCTGTGGTTGTGCACCCGGAGATTGGCAAGGCAACAACTCACACCCACCATCAGCTGTTTGCTGCAGCTGATGAGAGTGTGTTTCCACTTTTGGAGACTGACTCACGCTCTCTTACCTTAGCTTGTCTCTGGTAAATGAGTTATACTGGTATCTTGCTGCATGACAGAAGATTTACAAGTCTTAGATCATTCAGTAGGTAGAGCCCTCTAGAGATGTGCTTAGCTTTACAACTCTACTGCCAATACTATTGCTGCCATAGTTGTGGTTATTTTCAGTCAAATACTGTGCTGTTCTGCATCAGCCAGAGACAGCTCTTTGCAGTTGGTTTTCAGTCTAATTTGCTACCTAACGTCAGCTCTAAAGAGGTAATGAAAAGCAAAATAGCAAAATAGTAACAAAAATAGTGAGGTTTAATATTTTTTAAAAAAAGGCAATAGGAAAAAATGCTTCTCAGGGTGCATATATATTTATATACATGTGCACACATGTGGAAGAGGGAGATATTTCAAGGTGTGTGAACAGTAAAGCATCTGCCAGGTATGAGCTCTCCCAGGCAGAAGGGCTTTGTGATGTGCCCTGGGAATGCAAAGCACGAACTCCTTCAGAGCCTTATTCTGTGTATTTAACACCAAAAGTTGTAGGACACTGAAGACCCTCTAGCTGTGTGTTCTCATGGAGACACCTCTTCAAACTCCTCTGAACTACAGGGATGCCACTTTTACCATTCTGAAAAAAGCTACATGCAACCAGGCTGCCTAAAACACCCCACACTTTGCCCAGCCAGGAGAGGCTGTGCTGGGTGCCAGGGGCTGCTGCAGGCAGATCCCACAGCCCCTCGGGCAGAGCCTGCTGCCCACCGTGGATTTTATAACAAAACTCTCCCCTGTTAGTGGCTGCTTTGTGCTCTGGAGCCAGGGGGTTTATTTCTAAATGGATACACACACCCCTGAGCATACTTGAAGCACACATCTTACAAATTCCCTCTATTAATTAAATCTTGTCTAATTGTATGAGTTCTTATTAGTCACATAAATAAATGCCTGCCTCCTTTTCCCATGAACATTACTACATGTTGATAGACAAAAAGTAGCGAGTTCCAGGCACTCATGATATATTGTGTTAAAAAACTTACTAGCTTTTGCTTTGTTGTCTTTCTCTTGTCAATATAATATTTCCATGTCCTTTTATTTTTCAAAGAAGGAAATAGAAGGAAATTTAACATGAAATTCTGATTTATTCATCCTAGTTTTCTTTAGAACTAGACAGTCTTGACCTTCTAACCCTGACTTCACACAGAAATTTATCTAATTATTAGCAATCCAATTCTCATTTACCAGATCTATCAGGTGCAGAAAAATCTTAAAAAGGGCAAGTGACAAGCATGAGAGGAATGATGAAAAAGAAAATGAGGTGTCGAGTTTATAAATAAAGGAGGATACAATAGAGGTGCAGGGAGAAAAACAGAGGGTGGGAGCAGCAGTGCTTTGTTAGTTTAAAAGTTCTATTAGCTTTTTCCAAGTGTGGCTTTGAGTAGCAGACAGGAGAGCATGCCAGCAGCCAGGGAGGATGGCTTTAGTCCTGTGCCCTCTGGGAAATGCAGCTTCCCCACCCAGAGGATCAGGAGGTTCCCATGGCAAATTTGCTGGAAGGAAGATGGATGAGACTGAACTGGGGCACTGGAGGAAGGATCCTGCTGCAGCTGGGAGAGGTCAGGGCTTCAAACTAGAAGGAGGATGTAAGGATCTACTAGATTGTCTCCTTTAAATCCGCCACAAAGGCTTCCTCATGCACTGGCTAAGCCCACAAAAATTGAGACATCACAGAGATGCAGATGGCAGGGCAAGGGGAGAGGTCGGGCCTGAACAAGGGGAAACAAAAGGCACTATTTTATCAGCAGCAGAAAAGCAGTGGGATGCTTCAGGTACCAAGTGACCGGATCAAAGAACACAATAAGCATTACAAAGTCTGCGGTAAGGGGAATAATTTCTTCTTTTCAAAATCAAATTCAAGCAGAAGCAGCCTTAGCAAAAGCCACTTTATATAAATTAACACAATTCTTTCATATATCCAAATGACCAGCTGGGCCAGAGGACTTTCATTGTCTGCAATTTCCTCCCAGCTGTGGCCCTTTGGCTGTGTCGCACGAGGCGCGTGCGACAGAAACGCAATAGAGCTGCTCAGCATGAAGACAAGGGCTGTCTGTGATATTCACCAGTTGCCTTCTGCCTCCTAAATGGAAAATGAAGGCCAGATCATCTAATTAGTCTGCACTGACTCAGTGTAGTTGGAGAACAAGGGATGGAGGTGGCTTTAAGACATGCTTATCTCTGTGTGGTCTGACAGGAGGGAAAGCAGCAGCCAAGCCCTGGTGTGCCCAGTCCAGGCTCTGCCCTGGCACTCCCAGCTGCTCTGTGTGACATGGCATGCCCAGCCCTGCCAGGGCAGGCAGCATCACCCTGCAAAGTAGGCTGGAAGGTCAGTGAGTTCACAGAACTAAGAAATTCAGCAAGTACCCCAATAACCGAGGAAACTGGAGGAAAACCAGGTGTGTCATACCTGTGTAAAACAGAGGAGAATGCTGATGATTTCAAGGCTTTCTTTTGAGTAATAATCTCCATCAGCAGGTCAACACCCTGTAGATGGATAAAATTTAAGAACTGTGATGGAAGTCACTATCACCATCTACATAAAGGGAAAGAAAAAAACCAACAGCCCAGTCTCAGGGGTACTTGAGTAAGTCTGGTCTCTCTGATTGTTTCAGCCAATGAGTTCCTGAGGTAAACAGCCTGTATGGAACCAGTTCCTTACACAGACCCAGTCAGGGACATCACTAGGAGTGCACCTTGGAGAAGCCATGGAGGAGGCACAGGGCAATTGGAAAATGACAGTGCCCACGCTGAACATGGGCAGGATGGAGGAGTGAGGAATGAAAGGACAGTCAGGAATGCTGAAACAAATAAACAAGTGATTTGTAAGGCCAGGGAGGACATGAAGGAGATGAACAGCACTGCTCATGAATCTATCACATGAAAATAATGTCAAAACAATATCATTTAACTTTGCAACAAGGCAGCAGACCTTGTGGTGAAGGGAGGAGGGCAAATGTCATATATTTCACCTACTAAGTCTCTGACAGTTTCCCACATTTTTATATAAGCTGTGGATCCACAATTAAACTCCTGTAGGTGGATGCAAGAAAGACAGGGTGACTTAAGCTGGCGAGGAGTTATTGATTGTTCACTGTTCAAAATGGAAGGATGCACAAAACAAAGGTATTCCCTGGGGATTTGTCCTGAGCCAGCTCTGTTCAATGTCGCAGCATAGTGACCTGGAAAGTAGGATATAGAGTATTCTCAGTACATTGCAAATGACCCCCAGCCAGAAGGGACTGCAAATGTGTGGGAGGACAGCATCAGAATTGTAAATGGTCCCAACAAGCTGGGGAACTAGCACAAACAATAGGGTGCATTTCAATTAGAGCCTGCAAAAATACTCCACTGCAGAAGTACAGGATGGAGGGAAATTGGCTAGCTGGAAGTTCTTTAGGAAAGGATCTAAGAATTACAGTAAATTATACTGAGTGGGAATCAAGAACAGCACAATTCTGAAAGAGGCAAACAGGCATAAATAAAGGGATAGTCTGTGAGTTGTGCAGTGTAGCAAGGCTTTTGTTGGGGAAGGGTAACAGTGCACTGTCCTTCAGGAGAGACCTGGACCACTTGCTAAGAGTCTGAAGGAGAGCACTGGGAAAGGTCAAAGTCCAGAAAACAGCCCTACATGGAACTGTGAATGAGTACTTTTGTTTAGCCTAATGCTCTGGTGCAAAGACACAAGGAATCAAATGCTTTCTTTGTCCACAGCTGACAGAATAGGAAGCAGTGGGAACACAGAATCCCCGGTCCTGAACAAAGAGAGGCACCAGAGCTGGCTTGTACAGCCACTGCAGATGGGGGCTTTTATTAGAAGGAAAAAAATTACTTCAGACTTCAAATCCTAAGATGAGAAAGGCATGGCCAAGATCAGCAGACAATGATCAAGGAGAGTTCACGGTGTGCCAGTCAATCAAGGTGGAAAAAAAAGAATGTAAAACAAATCTTACTTCAGGGATGAAAAACCTCCGTGATTTGTATGTTCAGGTGATTGCAGTATTATAAGAGAGGTCATCACATTGAATATTCATAGATTGCCTTAGGCAAGGGCTTAAAGTGGTCAGAAAAGTCTCTGACTGCCCAGCAATATAATTTTATTTGTTCTTAATCAAAATATAGGCTCAGGCAAGTTTGGGTAATTGCCCTTATAATGCTCCCTCACTGGACCTCTATCCCATTCAACCTCACATCTGAGTGCCTAGCCTTGTTCCTTGGGCATTGCTTTTGTGTTAGCTGCACAGAGCCTGCTCCAAAGTCTACAGAAGGAAGCTCCCTAAAACACAGGCAGTGGCAAGGAACCCTTCACCCCCATCCCAACCCCTCCATGTCCTGTAAACCATCCAGCAGGTCCAGCTGAAGCACCACTGCAGCCACCAGGAGCCACCTCTGGATCCAGAGAAGTGCACTGCCCTCGGCCACCACAGCCTGCTCACACCCAGCACAGGCATCACCCTCTGCAGTGGCACCATCTAGACACAACCACAATGAGTCAAGCTCATTTCTAGCCAAACCCCCGCACTGCCTGCTTCACAACCACCCTGCTTTTCATGGCTTTTAGCCATAATGAGAATATTCACCCTGAGAAACTCCCACATCTCATTCTGACAGTATACACAGCGCTGGAGCGTTAATGAATTAGCAGGAGGAGAAAACTACTCATTTGGAAGGAGACTTCTGGAACTACAGGAAACCTGCCTGATTTGTCTTTTGGCAAGTTCTGCTTCTAGCTTTAAATTAACACTGCAAGTGTTATCAACTGATTCTCTATAGGAACCAGTCAAGTAAACCTGAGCACACCTGTAATTGCACGTTAAAGTTACACAGACTCCAGTTTTCTGTCTTAGAACAAGTTAGGTGTATTTTTAGATTGTTTTTCTTCACCTGAATCCAAAGCTCCAGCTTCGTAACATTAAGCTCACAAAGGTCAAAATCAGAAGAAAATTATTGCAGCAGCTGTTAGGAAGCAAAACATGCATTTTACAGAGCTCTGCTGGTAATGTTTTGTTCTGCTTCTCTGTTCTTTCACAATTCTCTGTGCAAAGAGACTCTTTTGACATTGGCATTGTATTCTGCAAGTGCTGGCTAGGAACAACTTCTCCAGCTTCCATGAGCTATTTAAAACTAACAGGTTTTTTAGTATGATCTTCATCCCTCCCATGTCAACTTAGCAATGATTGAGAAAGGCTAATTAACTTCTGTAGGTTTTCCTTATATCTTGAGTGTAATAATGTGGATCTATTTGTTTTGTCAGATTAGGGTAGTTTAAGAGCTAAGGAAATTTTTACATCATTACAGCTTCTATATTACAGGCAATATATGATGAACAGGAGGAAACTTAAAAATATGGGAAAAGTTTGTGGAAACTTGAGAACATTCAAAACTATATATAACTATATATAAACCATATAAACTTTTAAATAACTCATCCCACATGCTTACTACTGTTGCCAAGAGCAATCTGGAAGTCAAAGTTAACAAGAGCTCTCACCCCAAGTTATCCATGTCTCAGTCACCATCAAAACCTCTAAAATGTATCAGATCTAACAGGTGGCTCTTATTAAGGGTGTTTTGGAGACAGGATTTAATTCCTTCTGATCTTGGTGGGTCAGACCTTGCTGTTTGCCTTACCACAGTCCCCACTCAGAGGTCCTGCTGTCCTTTGTGACACTCTCTGGAGGTGACATTCACCATGCACACTCAGAGCAGCCTGCAGCTGTTTTTCCTTCCACTGAAAGACCTACCCAAATGCTGAAGCAGCCAGAACTCAGGCAGCCACGTAGATGGTTTCAGCAGTGTGTCCATTAGGGGACCAAAGCAGCAGGTGCTGACGCCCTTCACATCTCCAGAGTGCGGTTCATGGGTTTAATTTCAAATAGATTTAGCTTGATCATTCCCCAGGGAATCAAAACTTTCTGAAGAGCACAAGCATTAGGTATACTCTAAAATAAATCCTATGGTCTACGGCACAGTTCAGATCCCAGTGTCCTGTTAAACATTAGGGACCATCAGATGGCCCAGCTCAAAGCAAGCCACTGCCCCTACCTAAACCCCTCTGTCAAAGGCCTTTCTTCCTCATTCCTCTGTCCCAAATCACAGGGAAGTTTCTTAAGGTAAGTGGGTTCATCTGGGGAGGAATGTTGCAGGTGCCTTGAAAACTGGGGTATCATGCAAATCTAACAATCTCAGTTTTGAGTGCCTTAATTATGCCCCACTGTTCTGCATTCCATAGGTCTAATTAATTCCCATTTGAAATGCATTCAGCTCCCAGCACAACCATTACATTCAATTATTGTATGATCTTTAGGAAAGGGTAGCATTGCCAACTTGCAGGAGCCTTGCTGAGCTATTTCAGCCAGGTTTGCTTAAAGCACCAGTGCACGTTTCCCTTCTCTGCATTAAAAACTTCCTCTGCTTCCACGTAGTTACAAAGTTGAGATCTAAAAAGGCAAAACCCCAATGTTTACACAAGGAAACACTTTGATTTATAATCTCCAGGTAGGAAGAAGTAAACTTCCAGTGTAGTGAGCCAGCCTCCTACCTGCAGTTATTATGTGTTAAAACTCCCTGTACACCACGCAGAAAACTTGCCCCTAAGCATGTTAAATTTTTTTTTTTTTTTTAATTTTTTTCTCCATCTTACAAACTGCCAGGATACTAAGGAGATTTTTAGGAAGTTGCACTCAGTGGTAAAAATTCACTATCTGATCTCCAGACAGAATTATAAGCATGAAACACAGAGGCCAGATCCAGCCCTCTCATTAGGAGTAGGTAGGGATTTTCTGGCAAAGCATGTTTTGTCAGAAAATGTCAATGAATCAGCTTTCTTCCCCAAAATGAGACTTGATCTATTTCATTAAAACATTCCCTGAGAAGTCTCTGAGTGCCAGCATGGACAAAACAGGCTCCTTTCCCACTTAAGTCCCAGCAGAAACTGGACCTGGTGCTGCCCTTGCTGGAGCCCTCCCATTTTCCTATGTGACCTGAATAATTAACCATTTAGTGGCCCCCAGACCCCAAGGGGACAGGCCAGCAGTTCTGCCACCCTTGGAGGAGCAGCAAACCAGGTGGATTTCTCCTCTCCAGCCCTAATTACAAACCATCAGGACTGGGTGTTTAGTACTGGTGTCCATGGCTCAGTCCCAGCATTCTCAGTTGGAATCCCTAACCCTCTGAAATTACTGTAGCTCACTGTGAGCTTTGGGGAAGTACAGAAGGAAGCTTTGGACTATGGCAAGTTACTTAAGGATAGTAAATAATAGGGATTTGTCATTTCCTCTGCAAGATGTGAGAAAGGCTATCTGCCAATCTGCCCCGCTCACAGCACTATCAACATCCCACTCCCTTCACCAGACTTTGGCCAATACATCACAAACTGATGCTCGTGGTTGAAATTCATTAAAAGAGATGTGTCTGGGTTGCTGCTTCTGCAGGAATGAGATTTTCTTCTGCAAACTGCAAGCTGATAAAAATTCCCTTTGTAAATACCACGGTTGCTTGAAATTTTTCCTTCTAATTTTCTTTTATGAATGCGTTGGGGAATTTTTGTGGAGGATGTTGGAGGAGAGGACTGCAGAACAGGGAATGGCAGAAATGTGGGGGTTTTCCCTCCTGCAGCAATCTGCTTTTCATGGAAAAGCTGAAAACATTTTCATTTTCTCCAGTTCTGAACTAAAAATATTTATTTGTGCACCTTCTAAGGCTTCTACAAGGAATCAAAATTTTTCCTCCAAAAAAATAATCAGTGCACCAAAGCAGGCCAGTGTGTCCCAAAGGAATGAATAGCAGCCTGTTCCTCACAGCTGTGCCTCTCAGCCCTGCTCAGCACATTCTGCACATCAGAACAAGAGAAAGATGTGAAGAACTATTGATCACTGCTCCTTAAATGCACTGAAATTCTGAATTTAACAAAAGCACAGGCCCAAATGCTGGAAATTTCTGTATGTTCCCAGGACAAGCACTTTCTGAGCACGGCTTGTGGTGAATTGCTTATGGTGCCCCAAGTTTAATTATTTTCCCCAGAAACAAACCTGCCTTGGTCCTGTTGCAGGTTGTAATCAGGGCATTAGAACAGGCTGTCAATTAATGTTCAGCTTGGGAGATTTTTATCATGTCCATAAAGAATTACACTGTGGCCACTGCACTCATGCTGAGTCAAATGGGAATGATATACAGGCAGAGCAAGCCTGAAATAATGCCTTGCTTCTAACCTAGCCACATGATTTTAATTCTCTCTAATTCTCTGTGCTTGTGGAAATCCCACAAGAGAAAACCTAAATAAATGAATCATAATTATAAATGTTGTTTATGTAATTGGTAAATGATGCAGAGATAAGTGAGCACTGCTTATTCCTACACAAATACAAATTAAATCTGGACACTGCACCAAAGATGTGCCCTCTAGTATTCCAAATTTAACAAGGTTCAAAGCCTGAAAGCGCAGCCCACCACTGTGATTTGTCTCTCTTTGTGTCATACCAACCCTTCCTATCTAAGCACCCCCATACACCAAAGGGTCCCGAACTGGAATTACGGATCGGATATTTTCAAGAAAACATACAATGCGCATTTTTCACAACCCAAGTGAAAAGGGAAAGGGCAAGATAATCCGTCAGCAAACTAACCCCTTATCAGGATCATAGGCAGCCCCATTACTGCTATGACAGCTAGCTCAGCTGCGAGCCAAATGCCTGGAAAAGGCCAGCCAAAAATCCATCAGAAAAACCTCATTTATCACTGCTGAAGGGAAAACCAGCACTGCCACCTGAGGCTGGCACTGGTGGAGCCCTGCCCAGGGCTCCTCAGGAAGCTGCTCCTGGCTGGCCACAGCCGTGCTCCCGTCCCAACCCAAAGCTGGTAGAGCAGACATTGCAGTGCAGGGCAGAGTGATTGGCAAAGCTCAGAGGTTACCGAGTCTTGCTGAGTCACTCAGAGCCTCCCCCAGTGACGACCCATGTGGATTTTAATGTCTTACCAAAAGAACCTCTCAAGTTCCGAAGATGGATTATTTGGTGGAGCAAGGAAACCTACAGACAGGAGTCTGAGCACATCCTAGCTTTTTATTTATTTATTTTCTCACCTCTGTAATCCCAAGGAGCACAATGCATCTGTACCTTTCTTTAAAAACCACCTTTTCTGGGGACTCCAGCACCGGATTGACAGCTCTGGAGATTCATTCTGCTGTTTACCCCCTGAACAGGCACACAACACAGGCAGCACAACCTTGGCTGAGCCTGCCCTACCAATGTGGCACCCAGTGCAGAATGCAGGACCCTCCAGGAGATGGTGTGCCCTGCAGAGGGGAGTGGGCTGACCAGGGCACTGGGAGAGGGGCAGCCACACCTCACTGGGGGGCTCAGGCAGTGCTGGTGCTCTGCTGGGCAGCAGGGCTTTGGGCAGAGCTGCCTGAGAGCACTGCAAGGCTGGGGCAATGGCCCTCACCTGAGGAGAGGCAATAGCACTCCTTGCCCCTTTGCCCAGGCACAGAGCACCCAGGGTGCAGAAGGGCAGAGGCACAAGGTGGCTCCCAGGGGCAGGGGAAGGGGTGCAAGGCCAGCTCCCTGCCCCTCATCCTCCCTGCTCTCTGGCACTGCTGCCCTCCTGCCTCTCCACACTGACCAGGTCACTTCCAGGACGTATCCCAGTGCTGAGCAGGACAGACATGCACTAGAGCCATTCAAATTCAGACTTCTTCATTTCCAGCATGACCCCCCAGCTAGGCTCCTACAAGTGGTGCCAGGCAGTTTGCCCCAGGGCTCTCACACACAGCAGATCCTGCAGGGTGGGCTGGCAGCCCTTGCAGGAGCACGACAGTCTGCTCTTTAAATGTCTTCTGTACACTGTGTAAGCAGATTCAAGCTCATCTGCCTCAAATTGCTTTACTAACCACATTAACCTCCGGGACTCCCCTTTGTTTCCTGGGGTGAGTGAGTAATAACTCAGGGTACAGCAGTAATGGCTGAGCTCACTTTCCAGGGAGTGCTGCACGAGGCAACCGGTGCCGTGTGCCCTCCATGGGAAGCTGTGCTTTTCAGAAATGATGGATTATTAGTGCTGCATCTGAAATAACCCAGTAATTGCTTAATGTTTTATATTTACATGGGCTGTACATTATGTTTGCTCTGAGAGAGGGAAGGAAAACTAAGCAGGAGAGGAGTTTGCAATAAACCTACAGTAAGCAATAAAAAGCTATAAATGGTAATCTGTCAATAGCATCAGCTTTGTGAAGGGCTTGGTTCAGGAAAGGAGAAGCATCCTCAGCTCCCAACAGATCTAAACCAGCCCAAATTGATGTAGTACCTAGCAGGATTGAGTCCTTCCTGAAGGATGAGCTATTAAATGTAAACATACATAAAATCTTATTTGAAAGATCATATTCATTATTAACAAGGGGAAAAATGATTCTTCAGATAAGGCACTGGTGTGCTGGGACTCTGTGGTGAGCTCCAGCTCTACCACAGATGCCTTGCTTCATCCTGAGTGCCTTCCTCAACATCCCTGGTCCCCCTGTCTTTACCCTCATAACGGGGATAATTCCTCTCCTCCCCATATTGGGCTGTGTTTCTGTGAGCACAAACAGCTCCCTAGTAAAAGTAGGTCCCACAAGTCAGCTATAAAGTAAATAACGATTGGTAATATTAATTTTTGAGTATTTCTTCTTTCTTTCTACCTCACTAATTGTTTCCTGTGATACCATACATCACAGTAATATTCTGTCACAGTGGGTTAGATTTATGCAGCGGGAGAAAGGGGCAAGGACCCATTTTATTTCATTTGTATAGCAAATGAACAATTCTGCAGAGTTCACCATATTCCCTAAGAAACTGATACTAAATCAGCTGCTTGCTAGGTCATCATTTTGGTCCCAAAGATGTTTGGTTTCCTCCAAGTTTGCTGGCTACATTTAGATTCCTGTCCCTGGATAATGGAGAACAGCCAAGCACACCAACTTGTGAGTACTCTGTTTTCAAAAAACAAAACTCCTTAAGATTTTAACAGAGAGACTGCCTGTCCTGAGAAATAAACAGGCAAACTCTCGTGAGTAAGCAAGTATGTGCACATGTGTGTGCAGCATGATGTGAATACAAACTCCAAGGGGCAGGGGGGAACCAAAGTTTTCAATCTATTGGTTTTCCAGGTCTTCAGTCTTCAATTTATGTCACATAGAATGCAAAATGAAACAGCTCTAAGCTGGATAGACTGGAGAATGCCTCTGAAATCAGCCAGAAGAGCTAAAAACTACTAGGTCATGAATTTTTAAAGCATGTGCAATGTGGGAAAAACCCACCGGGGAGAGTGTTCTGCATGAAGCAGCAGTTGTGGTGGAGGGTGGAGAGGCAGGTGAGACAGGGAGCACCACCCAACCTCCCACCAGCTACACACTGCCATATGATGTACTGAGAAACTGGCAGGTATCAGGATACAGGAAAACTGGGAGCTATAAAAACTGAGAGGATATTATACAAGGATTACCATGTTATACATATTGCCGTCTACTGTGGGCAAAAAGAAAGAAAATAAACAAGAAAAAGGAAAGAAATAAAGAAAGAAAAAGCCCAACCAAAGCTAATTCTCTCGATTTACATACAGTTGTGTCTTGCAAGTAAAATACAAGATTCAACCATTCCCAGCTTCTCGCTATACCAAGGGAAAAGCTGCTTCATTGGTAAAAGGGTCACACAGGGGTGAGCAGCAAGCAGAGCAGAAGGAGAAGCCAGGATAAAGAGTTTGGGGCAGGAGGGAGCGAAGGGCACAGATCCAAGATTATAAAACCCAGGCAGGTCTCGCATTAATGTGACAATTGCCTCCTCCAGGGCCAGCATGGCAGCACCCAAAACACACAAGCCATGAGCACAGCCATGACCTCAGCGCTGGCTCACCTGCTCAGGCATTATCTCCAGGAACAAACATCCAGGCAAAGGAAGTTATAAAATAAAATCACTTCAGTCCTGGTCTTTGCAGGGGATCTCCCAGTGAGGTGCTCTCCCCTCCTCTCTGCCCCCCTCCTCCAGTGCAGTGGGTGGTGGGACTGGGGGGCAGCGATCTCAGTGGTGCCCAAGGCTCCTCACGGGCACCTGCCACCAATGCCACCAGCCCACCAGGCCACTGCCAGCCCATCCTCTGCACTCAGACAGTCTGTAGGTTGAAATCCAGCACAACACAGAGGACTTGGATAGAACAACAGGGGAGTCACAGTCCTGACATCCCTGACATCCCTGACATCAGAGACCAGGACAGGGGTGAGAGCCTGACTGCGAAGCAGAACTCTCCCTTCCCAGTGCCATCGCTTCTCTACACCATTCTGATCGTTCAGACACAAGGTGATGTCTACAGAATAGCCAGGGGAAGTGACAGGAACCCTTTCTACATGATCCTGCAAAGGACTTCTGCAGCCTCGTACACCACAGAAATAAGAAACCCCGTAGGAGATGCCACCACACCTGGTTATTGAGAGATCTTTATCAAAATTATGGGAAGAAAGAACTAATTAGCAATTAGTGGTAGGAGCAGATGAACCTTTTAAAAAGGAAGATCTTAGTTTTATGTCTATGGCACCTCAGTAACAAGCAGAAGGGAGAAGCAATAGAGAAAGTGTGTGAGAGTGATGAGAAATTATCTGGAAATTCATAGAGCAGGACTGGGCATTTAGTTACGACTGAACAAGAAATGTGTTACTGCACACAGAGAAGTCTCTTGAGCTCCAGCGTGCCTTTTCTGGGGCAGGGATTTCCTGCACCTTTGCAGACAGGAGAAAGGATGTTTCCAGGTGCAGCACCTCAGAGAAGGGTGCATGTCTCCTTGAGACAGGAGCTGTGAACACCATCCAGTGGTCAGGGAATGACAGAGAGATCATACTCACCTCAGCAATCAACCAAAACCACTGCAGGACCTAATAAAATGTACCCTTTTGCAGACTCACCCAACCCACAGCAAACACAGAGCAAAGACCTCACTGACATCAGTGGGAAACAGCAGAGTCCCAGGTGGGGCATTTGCAAGGGGCAAATGGAGGAATATCTGCACAAAACACCCATTAGTGGGACAGTCAGCAGGAGTACCAGGCGAGATAGAAGTGGCAGCAGTGAAAAGGTGCCTTCCCATTGCCTTCAGATGCTGTCCCAAGGTTTCCTGGCAGTGCTCTGGCCATGGACAGCATTGCAAAGGCCAAACAATGGCCTAACAATGAGAAAAATATTTTTCTGACAAAAACCTCGAGCCCACCCTCCACATAAAAGCTGTGCAACAAGATACTATTGCAATAGCTTGTGGGGAAAATCTTCCAGTTGGTTAGCCCAACCAAGGATCTGGATAGCTTAAGGAGTTGGAATACATTCAATTTATTATTTTCACCATGGAAATGCTCAGCAAAACTGACCTTTTCGGTTTCAATAAAACTGGATTTTCCTGCAGGTCCCCTGTCAGACACTGCAATAATAAGTGGGAGTGCTAAAATCCGGAATTATTAAAAACTGAGCAAGAGTAAAAGGGTGGCCCAGCCTCACCACTGCTGGGCTGGATCCAACTGCACTCACTCTGCTGGCAGATCCACACTGTCCTCCAAACATTGCAGAAAACCCAATTCCATCTGTGATTTTGCTGATGCAAATGTGGAGCATCTGCTAAGTTCCATGAAGTTAATCCTGGCTTGCTGGGTCCCACTTGGAGCAGGATACGGCCACTGCATCTCTGCTGCAGCTCCTTTCACCTAGGGCAGGCCATTTCTGGGGACTCTTTGGTACTGCTGACTGTCCTGGCATGTTTACCCCTCCCCATCAAGCTCTTCATTTACCTGTTCCTAAGCAGAGCACCAAGACTCAGTCTCCAGGCACTGAAGAAGATGGTGCTTCCCTCTGGCTGCCCAGGGCAAGGAAACTGAGCAGGATGGGGGAAATGGAGATGGGCATGGGCAGACATTCATAGAATTACTTTAAAGTTTCTTATGTTTTTTACCAAGGAGTTTTGGCATGCCTGTCCTTCAGGCTGTGACCAGTCTGAAGAACAACAGGTACAAAATATGGCTAGAAAAATATTGATGTCTGTTTAGACACATGCATTGCTAGGTATCCATCATTTGGCAGCAGCTGAACAAAGAAATCATCTCTCCCTTGTGTTTAACTTCCTGCAGTGCCTGTGTTCAGGGAGGTGTCCTCAAGCATGATGAAATTCAGGCATTCACATCTAAGGCAATGCTCCTGGAACCAGGTACTTCTGAAGCACCCAGCTCTGCATCTTTCATGTCACATTTTTAGCAAAATATAGATATGAGTAGGCAAAATGTAAAACAGAACAGCTTTTAATAACCCTCTCAGATCCCAGGCAAGCCACATTGTTAACAGCAGCCACAGCCCCCTTCCAGCCTGCCCCTTCCCTCCCCCTGCTGTGCGCTGTGTCAGCTCCAAAGGCTCTATTTCCTCTTGAGACTCAACGTGAGTTGCTAACACACCAGTTGTTAGCACTGTACCTGCTTCAGATATTTCACATGTCAGACAGACAAGAACACCTGACTAAAAGCAGGAGGCCCACAGAGGAGCTGTGATGGGGTGAGGAGGTGCCGTGTGGCCACAGGTGGCACAGGGAGCCCTGGGGACAGGGGTCGTGGGATGCCACCCTTTGGACCTGCCTCCCCCATCCCTAACACATGTTAAATCAGGGCTGCATTTGCCATCCCTCCAGTGAAGCACTGCCTGGCTGTGACTGTAGACTATTGCTGGGACAAGATATGGTCACTGCCCTTTCCATCAGGAGGTCCTTCCAAGCAGGATTTCATGCACGCTGCCTGTTGCCTAAAAGAGACAAAACCAGGCCAAACCTTTTTTCTTGGAAGGTTTACTGCTCCTTTGCACTTCCCAAAATATAAGATCATGCAAGTAGCTGAGCTCACATCACTTTCTTTCCTTTAGCTACTATGACAGAAGTTTTGGGTGTCCCCTTTCTGCAGAAGAATTAATCCCTGGAGGTCCAGCCTCGGATGAACCTTATCCAGTATTTGCTGGCTGTGGCAGCAAGAGCAGAATATGCTGCTCAGGAGTGACTCTGCAGCTTTCAGTGGTGCCCCCTGCTTTCCCTTGTACAGAGGCACGAAAGGAGAAATACCCATGTCCTGCTCCCACATACCCTGGGCTACATGGTGATGGAGCTCTGCTTTGTCCGTGTTTCCAGCTCCTGGACAAAACCTGGCTGGAAGGGAAGGCTGGTTGGACCCAAGAGCCCCAGTAGGTGCTTGCATGTGGGGAACTCCTGAAAGCTCCTGCCCCAACAGAGATGTCTTAAGCTCAGTCTCTGCTTCAACACAGTATTTTTTTCCTTGACAGCTTGAGTAAAAATAACTTTCCTTATTTTGAAGACCATCAAAAGTAAAAGCTGACAAAAATAAAGACTTTCTTCCTATTTCAACCATCATTTTTTGGAAGAGCTTTACAGCAAAATTGCTGAGGCTGTTGGCATGGGAATAGCTTTTGGTGGCACTATTCCCTGAATGTTGTTATCACCTAACTTACTGTGGTTACACAGTGCAGGGGCTGCAGCAGCTCCTGGAGCTGCACGTGGGGTCGGGGCCATTGGGCAGGACAGGTATCAGCTCCATGGGATGAGATGGTCCATGCCATGGAGAATTTGCAGCCCAACAGTGTAATGGCACCCTTGGGGCTGTTGGGATGTCTTCAAGGTGATCCAGGTTCTGAAAGTTCCAAGGGAAAGCAACTTTCAGAAGAGTTAATTGTAAATTTTAAGTTCCTCAGAACTCGCAGCTTTATGTCCCCACCCCAGAGTCTCTGCTGGCTGTGTTGGCACTGCAGAGACAGCAGTGCCTTCAGAGGGGAGGCTGGCAGACTTTGTGAATACAGGGCAAATTACACACCTATGGATTTTCATTATTTATTTCATAGCCCCTGAACATAAATAATGTTCCTGAAAACCCATAGCAAAGCCAGCTGAAAAACAAAGGAAATAAAGGGAGCAAGTGAGAATCTAAACCTGAAGTAAGGATGAGGATGTGCCCATCCACAAGCTCTGAGTTATGGCATTTTATTTAAGACTTTTTATCTGTTGTTTTGTTCTGTTTACTGGAGCTTTAGACCTTTGATCCTACCACTGCATTTGCCAAAGGCAGTACGGATGATTGCACCTGACACGTTTCCTCTACCAGTGACATTCAGATGCCTTTCAGCCGTAGGACCAACGCAGCTGCAGAGCAGGATGCGGATGGAAAGTGGATTAGGAGATTGCTCATCCTCTCAGAAAGTCACCTGGGACAGCTGTGTGTCACTAAACCCTGCATCAGATGGAGAGGAAGGGCATTTTGCACAAATCGTGAATTCGGTTTAATTATCGCGGTACACAGCTCGGGCAGGAACCCAAGGCATGAGGCTGGTGGTTCACACTCCGACAAGAAACATAAGAAAACAACACAGGGGGTTTTAAAATAGGCATGACACCTCAGGCAAAGTCTGTGGCAGAGAGAGAGAAGATCCCAGAGCATTCACATCCCAGCCCTGCACCAGGCTGTGTGCTCTCAGAAAAAGGGGGTTTGAACAGCTCCAGCCTCCCCCCCGGCAGAGACAGGAGCTCTGAACTTCCTACCAGCAATCTGCCTCCTGAGTCAGAGCACATTCTAAGCCAAGTGCTTCTGAGATGGGGGTGGGGGAGAGTGGAATCCTCTTCATTGTCTCTGCTGCAGAAATTAAAGGTTCTTCGTTTCAGCCCCACTTGGTACACACAGCACCTGCAGAAATGTTCCTTCACAGCCGGGTCCAAACACAGTGCTGGTGCCACCCCACTGTCCTTGTGACACACAGAAGTGGACCTGCCCCTGTCCCCTTTAGGAAATGTGGTGACTGTTACCTTCCCAAGACAACTGGATATGAAACTGGACTCAAAGAAACAGTTCAAAATCCAAGACTGCCCAGGGCCAATTAAGCAAGCCCCTTTCTGCATGTCATTAACGCCCAAATTTTAAGGAAATAACCTTATGTGCTTCAGACAGTTTGCTTCACTCTGCTAGTTCTTCAAATGACTTTAAATTACACGTGGTCAAATAGAAAAGGATGGCAGTGGATGCTGTAAAGGATCCCAAAAAGGATGCTGTAACTAAACATTGTTCCTTAACAGGCAGCAGATGAGGTGCCAGCCAATACTATACAACAGCATAAAATCTAAACAGATTTTCCTAATATTTCTCCTTCACTTTGACTCAAGAAAAAGAAGGCTCCTATTTGCAGCCTGTCAAGGAGCACTCTGAACACTGCTGGGGTTTTCCTTTGGGTTCCTTATTATTTGTCTAATTTCCTAATATTATTTCTTAAGAATCACCCATGGATCAGGTATCTTCAAGAAAGCAAGTTTTTATATTATTTTTATTATTTTTTTGATATTTTTTCAATATTTTTACTCCAGTTTTCCTCAGTCCCAGTATTCCCACAGGAATTAAAGCCAGCTGAACACAGAATCCTAACCTTTGCTGATCTGCCTTGTTTTCAAGAGAAGCAGCTCTTTGTGCAGTCAAAGAAGACAACTCTAGGCATTTTCTCTACACCACAGCCTGTCCTCTGTGTAGTCATTAGCTCTGCTCACCTCTTATCTGCTCCCTGGATAAGTTTCCCATGCTTCAGAAAAGAGACAAGGTGAGGGTTTGTGTGACAACACACATTGTTAGTGCAGACAGGGCAAGCTGGTCCCCCTGGGCTGAGAGGAGCCCTGGGGGAGGAAGTCCAGGGCCCCAGTAAATCCAATTACAGCCACCAACACTTGCTGGTGCAAAGGCCCACCAAAGGAGGTCCATCTCTAGTATTACACCATGTTACATGATAGTAATACCCCCCTTGCCTGTGCAGGGGCTGTGGGGAGACTGTTCCCAACAGCCTTCACCTCTGGGACAACTCTAGCAGTGCTTCAGTGTCAGACAGAGGTTTCAGAAGTAGAAAAAAAGATAGATGCTAATTGCTGGGTCAAGCTCTTTGCTGGCTTGGTGGCCACAGCTACCTTGTAATGGACACATGGGGCTTCCTTCTGCTGCCTTCTCTGCTTCAGTTCGACTCCTTCAGTAAACAGGCTGAGGAAAAGACACTTTCCTTTATAAATGACACTATTACCTCAGATTCACCTTTTCCCTTCCCCTAATGAAAAGCAAGTTTCTACAGCACGTCAGATAAATAGCCCATAGGTACAGTGTAGCCAAGCCCTTCCAGTGTGTTTCCTGGAGAGCAGGGAGTCCTCACAGACAACAACCCTCGTTGCACCCCACACAAAGCAGCACCACCTCCCTCCTCTTACCAACTTGCATCTACTTTCCCAAGCACTCCCTCTTTTTATTCTTCAGCTTCCTTTCAGGCTTTTCTTCTCCCTCCTGCCATTGCTCAGCCTGCGAGGCAATGCTCTAACATCACGTCTTGTTCTGGTTCCCAGAGAGTCTCGCTTTTTGAGAAGATGAGATTTCCCAGCATCCTCAGGCCACTTCACATTTTCCTGTCCTTTTTCTAACACAAGCCCTATCCCTTCATTCTTGTTTACCACTCTTATCCCCTTCACTATTTTTTTCCCCGTTTATCTATTGACCCATTTTTCTTTTCACACTCTTTGCTTCTCTTTTTTCTCCCTGCCCCATCCTAGAGAAGCTTTCTGGCTAGATGTATTACCCACTATGCTCTGGGGAAGCAGTGCATCTGAATTCAAGCTGCACTGTACAACAAGAGCAATACTACATACACTTAGAGAAGCAGCAAATCAAACTCTTAGTGTTCTCCCCTCCCTGCGCTAAATTCCCAAAGCCAGACACCTCCCATTATCAAACCAATTTTAAATAAAGCTAAGGAGGGAATTAAATGAGAAATAAATTGGGCGTTTAGAGCCTGATTCCCGAGCACTCAGCTGCTCTCACTTCAATAGCTGCACTGCACACCTTTCATCAGGCCCCGACTCTGCGCAGGCATCTCTGCTCGCTGCCGTGTTCCCCATTCTGCCAGGGATGATACAGGCACCCTGCACTGCCAGATAAGCAATATATGTCACTCTTCCTTGCCTGAGATTAAAACGAATATGTTAATTTATTTTCTATTACAGGCTACAGCACAAATCAGAGAGGGAGAGGGAGTGTGTGCCGCTCTTGGCTTTCTGTCACAACCACGTGTCGTCCCGTGGACAGACTTGCCTGCCTGCACACACTTGGCCAACCAGTCCCCTGATCTCATGGTAAACCCTTAGACATTTCTGCATCAAATGGGTGTCAGTAGGTAACTGACATGCTCTGACATTACAGGAGCTTGTGCTTTTTACACCTAAAGCAAGTGAATCCCAATCTGCCTTCTAACCTCATGCTTTTTTGGAGAGGTCTTCCCCAGCTGGATGGGGGGCAGAGCACACGTTGGTAATGGGCATTCCCTTCCCAACCAATACAATATCATCTGACAAATAAAAGCCCTTTAATTGAAAGCAATGTAAAATAAGAGTGCTGTCAAGAAATTCTTTTTTCAGCCCTAAACACAATGAGAATAAGAATTGAGAAATTAGAGGGCGGAGGAGAACTAGCTAGAAGGAGATAGTACTACAAGTTTATACATTCTGTGTATTTTCTTTCCATTTTAAAGAGAATCATTTCTAGACTGGCTGTCACCCATGTGTGAATTATGACATCTGGCTCTGGAGGTTGTAGATACAGAGACTGAAGACATGTATACCCCGCCCATACGTGCTGACACAGGGCTCTCTCTTGCACTGCTGAAGGGATGCAGAGGAGGCAACAAAGAAACGTGTCTCTCACGTTTAAATTCAGAGTCAGAAAAGGAAAGTCTTCTTGTTAATGAAAACCTGCATTTACACAGATACACATAGACACCCATACCATTGTACATGCATTGTGGGAGGGAAGGAGGGACAATGGGACACGGGAAGATCCATAAAGATCTTCCTGTTCTCACCAAAACACACTAGTCCTGTTAACAGGGAAAAACCCAGTTCTTATAAACAAGGAAATCCCCCAGGTTGTTGCCTAACATGTATCTTTTGCTTTCTATTCAGCTGTACTCTTGGACTACTGAGTTAGAGATTTAAAATATGCAGAATCAGTGTAGGGAACTGTAGGCAAAGGCAAAAATAGTTTTCTCCTGAAGACTCAATTGAATTACTCTGAGCAGATTAATTAAAATTGAATTCTCTTTCCACACAAAATCTCCTGTTTGCTAGTTCTTGTTACATCTATTACCTAGTTTCCATTAGGAGATATTATACTCTGTAATGAAATAAACCTCAAGGACCCTGTGGGACCAAACAAAAAGTTTACTGCACTCTGAAAGCCAAAGGAGCAGAGAGGCTGCAATGCAAGACAGATGCTCAATGAAAAAGGGTTCACATGGTACCTCTGGGCTCCTACCAGTGATGTCTAGCATTGCTTTTTATGGTGCAGAAGGGCAAATAACCGAGTGTTGGTTAGAAACAGCTTGATTTGCAAAGTGACAGCCTGGAGTCAGGTCTTCATTTGGTCCCTCCAAAAACCCAGGGAGACAGGAGGGGAAGGAGAGGATTTCCTTCCACCCTAAGAACAGCTTTGGAAGTAGAATAAGAATTACTGAAACAGAAAGGCCACTGGCACCTCCAGAATGCAGCTGTGGTTTTGCCATCGTTTTTTTGGGGGAAGCCATCGAGGGGATCACCTGCTTTAGGGAGGAGTGTGAGCAGATTAGCTACAAGAGTGAGACCATTCCCATTGCAGTTGGTGCTTCAGGTCTGACAGGCTATAAAATACTGCTTTGTGCTTTGCCATATCACACTTGGAGCCTAACGAGACACTTACATACTAAGAAACCATCCAAAATGCATATGAGGGCAGAGCCTGGCCCTAGATGACATAAGGGAGAACTTCAATGCAGTGTTGAATTAACAGTAGCACAAAGATTCACCAACCATTTTCACTGTATATATAAAATCAGTTTGAGAGAGAACAAAAATTATTTGTGTCTCCTTTTTTCTACCCATTCTTATTTCATGGCACTTACAAAGACACAATGAAATCCCCATTGCCATAAGCCCTGGCCCCAGAAACTGGCATGGACATCAAAAGGATAATGGTTGTTTGGGGCACTGGATCAGGGTCCACAAAACAGGTACTCACCCCATCCCAAAACTCTGCTTCCAGCTACACAGCCAGCAGCCTCATAATGGAAAGTCAAAATGTAAACACAGGCTGCTATTTTAGTGCCATCACACAAATGTAGCAGCTTGTGGTCTCTCTTCCTTTATTTCCAGAATGCACAGAATGCCTGAATCAAGCTACAGATATTCCTTTTTCTTTTTCTCTCCTTTTTTCTTCTCCCCAAGTGCCCAGTCAATTAAATCTTGCTCACATAAGGAAATCTTACTTGCCTTATTCCTAACAATGACAGCTGACAATGTTCAGACTAAAGGATGCCAAAATCTGTTTTTCCCCAGATAGTAAAAATACAAACAGAAATCAAACCCAAGCAGACTAATAAAGGATTACAAGAGCTGACAATGCTTTGTGAATTTGAAAGGTTACATTGCTCAGTTCAAAATAAACCTGAAATCCTGAGTCCACCCTGAGCTTCTGCCTCCCCTTTTCACAACATTCTTCCCTTGGTCATATGGATAGTTGTTCACAAAGGAACTCACTGACACCACCTTGCTCATCTAGCCCAGATGGCCCAAAGTGATGAAAATCCAAAGGTATTCCAGGAAGTGACCTTGGAGGTACTTTCGTGATTCAAAATTCAGGGGAGACTGAAAGCCTGACTGGAAACATCACTGCTTTAGCTCTAAGGAAAACCAATGCACCTAGGTAACATCTGATTTTTAAAGGACAACAGCAGGTTCCCCAGTTGACAAGACATCTGCTACAGTATTCCAGAATCCCCGACTTACAAAGGAAATAAGAGCTAGTTTGCATCACTTATGTCAATAACCAGGATTTTTGCCATCTTACCCTTGAGATTCTATTACCCCTAATGAGATGGGATGACAATGACTGTTCAGAAATGAGAATGAGAGGGAAGAATCAGGGGAAAATCTACAGGCCAAAGATAGTTTACTTTTTTTTTCCCTAATTGATCTGCCAGCTTTCCCCTGAGAAGCTGGCCAAACTAAAAACTGCAGGTCTGTGCTGCCCTCACCCTCTGCTTGTTAAAATACATAGAACCTCTGCCCAAACCACACCCAGCCTTGCAAAATAAATATCAAATCAACAGGGCTTTGCAACAGAGAAGCCACCCTCTTGCTTTTGCTGAGTACTATTTGAAATAAAGATGGATCATAATGTGAGTCATTTATCTCTCCTCTCTGATGCATTCACACACGCCTACCACTGCAGGGGGATTGAGAGAAGTGACCTGAATCTCAAGCACCCTTGGGTTTGCAAACAAAACCCAGGCAATGAGGTCATGCAAATCCAGGACTAAACCTATGACTTCCCCTTTGCCCCGGGTTTTGCTCCTCTCAGTCTTTCAGACAGTGGAAGTGCAGGGGAAACAGGGAGCAGTACCATGGAATGAAATGGTGTATCATAGAGCAGCTCCAGGACAGGGCATTCCCATCTCACAGGAGGGGTGTTCAGGCAAGCACATTAGGTGAAATCCCAGCTGACCACAACACTTGTACTTATTTTAATTGTTTACTGGAAACAGCATGATGGATGCAAAACAATGGTAGAAGGAAGGAAAAGAATCATTGGCTCCATTCGCAGGCTCAGCCCCCTCTGCACAAACCATATGCAAAATTAATTCTTCACACTATATGTTAAAAAAAAAAATAGAACTGTTAATAGTGATATGAGGGGGAAGAGGCAGAGCAAAGAAAAAAAAGAGGTGGCAGGAAGGTCTGGTCAAGGGCCTTGTTTCTGCAGGAGGTGAGTGGGATGGACAGCACAAAGGCTTGTTCCCTGGGATAGAGGAGCAGAAGGCAAGAGACCCTGAAGAGAGGGGTGTGTGATAAGGGATCAGGAGCCAGACCCAACCTGAGCCTGGGAAGAGCGTTGCAGGTTACACTTTGTAGTTATTGTGCTTTGGCTGCTCCTCAGAATGGCTCTTCAGAGCAGCCTTACATGCCTGCACGGTGCTCCCTCTCTGCTGAGTCACACCACCAACTCAGAGAACACACAAAACGAGGAGAATGAGTGCAAGTGCCAGGAGATCTGCCCCTGTTCCCAGCAGCCTAAAAAGGAACTTGTTTATGTCACCTATGAAAGAGCTGTGACACGTTCCTTCAGTGATGGAGTGATCCCACTAGGATCACTTCTGCTGGCCAACATTGAGCATATTTTTCTCCAATTCATCTTTCCAGAATGATTTATTCCACACATCCACTTGGGAAAACATGCTCGGTGTCACCCCAACAGCTGCACAGCAAAGTCCATCACTACACTGATGGGTCCATTTCTTGCCCAAACACAGTCCATAAGGTGCACACAAATTCTGTCCCTTCAAGTTTGGTCCTTTGGAGGGCCATCAGCAATTCCTGCATCTCAACCACCATTCTCCCAGGATGGACAGAACAGGGGCAGTGAAATACTCCAAACACTTGTGCCCCTATATGTTGTCCTGGGGAGTATTTCAATATACATCTTTGTACATCCTGTGGAACAAATCCCTTCCAGCACCTCCCTGGTGCAACAAGGACAAAAGCTACAGCTCCCAGTTACTCTAGGTAATCAAAAGAGTTTCCAAAGAGAAGCTTGGCACGCTATTTTTTGGTTTCTGAGTCTGGTAGGTCTGGCTCTTCTCACTTAGACTAAATCAAATGCTTCTCAGGCTTCCCTTTCTAAACCATATTGTTCCTTCTGGGCCTTTTGGCTATATTTTATGAAATAACTGATGTTCTCTGTCTCCAGGGGACAATTTGTTACTGCTGCTACCAAAAGATGAACGATATGATCTAATACATCTCTTCCAATCCTGTCTTTTGAGGTTTCTATAATTTTTCCAGAGATTTCTATTTCGTTCCCAAAGAATGGTTTGTGTACCCTACAATTTGTCCCCTTGATATTTTTTGGTCTGATAAAGACATTGCCTCTCCTAGAAATCTTGCCAGATACTACCCATGCAGAAGCATTGCTCCAGGGGCAGAGTACATGGAATTATTTCATTTTTTAAAAATGTTGGTTACATCCCAGAAACTGCACTTTTATTCCACTTTCTTCTCTCCCTAGCATCACTTATCTAGCATTACCTTATCTACTGAGCATTACCTTGTGCTTTTCCCTCTTCCACAGCCCCACCTGGCATTATCCCCAGCCTGCCAAGCTCATCCTCACTGGCTGATTGTGTGCAAGTAATTTTAGGAAAATGGTCTTTAGAGAATAGCTGTGTTCCCCCAGTCAGGCCTGGTTACTCCAAGGCAGCATCAGGAACATAATCAGATCCTGGGACTGGTCATAGAAGGAATTTAACTCCAGCTCAAGAGTCTACACAGGAAGTTGTTCAAACTGGGGTTGCATCAAGGACCTCGTATACACCTCCTTCAGCTGGGCACCAAAATGAGAGGAGCTTGTAGATGAGCTTGCTCCCCATTTTGCTTACATATGGGGCTCAATTCCAGGGGCATTAGCATCCTGCTGAGCTGCTTTTTGAGGGAAGGACCCAAAGGGAATGAAGGATTACAGAGCTGGGAGACAATCCGACCCAAATTTGCTTTAGACTCTCCAACAAGGCTCTTAATTTGCTCCTTTGTTGCACTGCTGTGGATGTGCCACTCGGAGCTTTGTTCACAGGGGCTGCCTTTGGGTCTCTGCACTACTGCAGCAACACTGGGGAAAGGGTGGCAGGTACAAGGAAAACATGAGCACTTGGGTTTTTCTGCCCTGAAAATTTGCCTGATCTCCAGAAATATATCATATTGCAGATAAATACACACATACACACACATATGTATGTATGTATGCTTTTTACCCCATAAACCTCAACTGCTTTTGCTGCTCCTGTAGGATGGTGGGTTTGAAAAATCCCTTCCAAAGCTGGGATGGATATTTCCAATGTTGGGGTTTATTAAGTTCCTATGGCAGCTGTTTCCAAGGCTGCTTTGTCATATATTTCTCTGTAAGAGACTAAGAATGGCGGAGGGGCTTTGCAGATAAGGATTTGAATTGCAACCTTTACACTAGAAGTGTAATAGGAACATCAGGGAATTAAATAAAATTATATTTTTCCTAGATGTCTGCTTAAAAAGGAAATTCAGGATTTTATGGATGCCCCAGAGACAAACTATTACATTATATTCCTTGCAGTTCTTATTTGAGTTCTGTCTGTTTGAGCACCACAAATAGCAGAGAATCATTCATAAAGAATGGGCAAGAGAGACTGTGTCCCATCAATATTTCAGACTTGGTTATCAAATCAAGAGAAATTCATGAGTTCTGTTCCAGCTCAACATTTCCAGGTTTGATACTATTGTTTGACAGTTTGGGGGGTTTTCCCTCTTCATTCTCATTGTCTTTAATATTTTATATAATCTTCCAGTTGATGCTATTGTAATTTTTATTATCTTTTTTTCACTTGGCTGCACTAACCAGTTTTTTCTTTTCTCGTTCAGCAGGGAGAAATTCACACTCATTTGCTATTTGTGGGGTGATGACATAGTGTGAAGAAGCAGTAATGATGACTGACTGATAGAAGACACCATATGTTCTCTTCATTTTTCTCTGTGCTATTTTCTGAGATGAATAAAGACCCAGTATAAGAGGAACTCTCCTATAATATATAACTTTAAAAATTTACTTTTTTCCCCAAATAATTGTCAGAATAGGGGAAAAAATCTTTTTTCTTTCCAAAGCATTCAGACAATACTGCTATAAATATCAGGTTCCAAATGACCAAGATAAATAATTTACAGTCTCTTCCACCAGAAATATTTTACTTGTATTTAAACACCAAAAACAACTTTACAATTAATTTCAGTCACCCTCAAATGTTTTTCAGCTTTCCATAGCAAACATTCTGAAAATACACATTGCATTTGCTGATGACTAAGCAAAGATAAACAATTTCTTCCTGTTTTAAAAGGAAATTAGAATCTATATAGGACCCTTAAGTGACAATCTGCAATGTGTGATAACCAGAAATCCTGATTATAAGCACACTACTAGTAGTGCTAGATCACAACAGTACTGGATTACATGCTGGGACGTTTCTTTGCACCGTGAGTATATGAGTCTGTTCAACTAATAAAACAAAAAACTCCCTTCAATAAATGTTGCATTTAACATGTTTTAACATCAAAATAATTAGAAATCTCATTTCCTAGATATAACTGAATAAAAATCTTCTTTGTTCCAGCATCTGCATTTACCAAGTATATTCCTTTCCTACATCACTATTTTCTTTTTCTTTTTTTTCTGTTTTGTCCTCTTAGTTCATTCTATCCTCTCAAACCCAAGGTTTTGTGATTGTTGCTCTTCCTCCTAACTTTGTAATAGCCACTAACCAGCCCCAGCCTACAGCACAGCCATACACATCTGCTTATATTATTAAGCAGTCAGGAGCAGAAACAAAGAAGTAAACAAAAGGGATTCACGTTGCCTTCTGTTCCACTGGAGACAGAGAGGGGGAAAAAATAAAAATCAATCCTCCCAAAGCCAAAAACAACCCCCAGAAATTGTTGGGTTTAGATACCTTATTTTTCAAATTCTCAGGTATTTCTTGCAAGTCATGGAGGCAAAATTGAAGAAAAACATAATTGTGAGTCCTGCAGGCAACGGGACAGAGAACTCACTGTCACTGACCTAGTGCCAGGTCTCTTGTTTGGGCTTTGTTTCCAAGGTCATTTCATTTAAAGCATTTTTCATAACACAACCTGCACAAAGCATCCAGAGCCCCATTCTGCTCACCCTGGATGCAGCAGGGAAGGTTCCTTGGCCCTTGGAGGACAGGATTCTCCCTGGCCCCCTGCCATAGCAACAGACATCCAGGAATGTTTCACATTTATAGTATGCAACTCGCTTTCCCCAGTTACACTTATTGTTTTGGCTGTGACAGCTGATGCACCCTGTGCCACAGAGAGCAGGACAGAAGGTGCTCAGGTAAAGCAATGATTGCAGTTTTCACATGTTATTCTTCCTTTGAACTCCAAGTGGCATGAATGCATCTTCCCCTGGAAAGCCGGATCACGTGCACCTTTTTTTTCCTATGACAATAGAATTACATAAAGCCTGATCTCCAAACTCTCAATCAAATATTCCATCCTATCAGCAAAGAACTGGCTTGTTTAAGGACTACAGAACTGGGTCCCTAATCAATGCTTTAATAAATAACCCCTAGTTAGTCAGAACAATTGATTGCCAGGGAGCAGACTAGGTATAATGTATTTCTGCTAATCTAGTCACAGGATAAATGTCATAGTTTCTTTATAAGACACACCTGAAACCATTCTGAGGGCTGTAGATATGCTCCCTCTTGACACACACTCAACACTGCACAGGCACAGTGTCTGGCTAAGGCTGGATGGTGGGTACAACACAACACGCCTGGCTTTGTTTGCTGGCAAACCCTGCTCCTGCTGCCTCGGGGCTGCCAGGCACCAAGGGCAGCTCCCGGCATTCACACTGCCGAAGCTGACGAGTGGGCACAGAGCACACTGGATGCCCAGGCTCTGGGGGCACTGTTTGAGCTCATTCTGGTGGTTTAATTTCAGCCATGCTTCATGGCAATGGCAACAGCCAGGAATGCCCCCGAGGCCGCTCGTGGGGATTACAGCCAGACCCTGCTTTGGCTCTTGCTGGACTCTTTATTCTGTAGGACAGATGAGCTGGGAAAACCTCTTGGTATTTTGGGGTGGGAAACAGCCAGCAGAGAGTGCAAGAGGTTCCTTCTGTACAGTGACTCCAGGCAGGTGCCTTACCTGGGTGCCCACCGTGCCCTGACTAAAGTGAGTCTGCTCCGATTTGTTGTTCGAGGGCACCACCTCTTCCATTCTCTCCCCGCTACTTCTACTGTGTCTGCCCTTGGGGCGTGTGTTCAAAATCACCTCCTTTTGGGAGCGAGTACGGGCCACCGACCTCCCGAACTCGTCCCAAAACACATGTATTTCCAATAACGATGTCAAACTGCAGCCCGGAGGAGATGCCCGGCGGGATGCTCGTTCCCACCCCGAGGATACGGGCTGCTCGTTCCCACCCCGAGGATACGGGCTGCTCGTTCCCACCCCGAGGATACGGGCTGCTCGTTCCCACCCCGAGGGTACGGGCTGCTCGTTCCCACCCCGAGGGTACGGGATGCTCGTTCCCACCCCGAGGATACGGGATGCTCGTTCCCACCCCGAGGATACGGGAGAGCCCCCCCGCCCCGCTCCTCCCTTCTCCCATCACCCTGCCCGGGACCTTCCGTCCCTCTCTGCCCGCAGCTCCGCACTCAGGGGCCGCGCTGTCTGGGTGGGAGCCGCTCCGGCATCCGGATGCGGGATGCGGGGTGCGGGATGCGGGATGCAGGGATGCGGGGTGCGGGATGCGGGGTGCGGGGTTCGAGGTGCGAGGTGCAGGATGCGAGGTGCGGGATGCGGGGATGCGGGATGAGGGATGCGGGGTGCGGAGATGCGGGGATGCGGGATGAGGGATGCGGGGTGCGGGATGCGGGGTGAGGGATGCGGGCTGCGGGATGCGGGGATGCGGGATGTGGGGTGCGGGATGAGGGGTGCGGGATGCGGGATGCGGGATGCGAGGATGCGGGGGTGCGGGATGCGGGATGCGGGGATGCGGGATGAGGGATGAGGGATGCGGGGTGTGGGATGAGGGATACGGGATGCGGGATGCGGGGTGCGGGGTGCGGGGTGCGGAGATGCGGGGTACAAGATGCAGGGATGTTGGGTGCCGGATGCGGAGTGCGGGGTGCGAGATGAGGGATGCGGGGTGCAGGATGCGCAACCCCCCGTCGGCGGCGGGGACGCCCCAAACTTGCGGGGCGAGCGGCCCCGCCGGGAGGGGCGGTGTTGGGGGCCGGCCCCGCCCGGGGCGGTGGATGCGCGGGGGGCGCGGCAGGGCCGGGGGCGCTCCCGGCGGGGGCGGCCGCACCTGGTGCCGGAGGTGCGCACGGGCGGAGCGGGGGGCGGGCAGGGGGCGGCGGCCTCCCGGCTCCGGGCGGGCTGCCCCGCTCTCCGCTCTCTCCTCCCCGGCAGCAGCGCGGGCGCGGAGCCGCGGCTGCGGCGCGCAGGGCGGCGGCGGGAGCGGCGCGGAGGATGCGCTGAGGATGCGGGGATGATGCGCTGAGGATGCGGGGATGATGCGCTGAGGATGCGCTGAGCCAGCGCGGCAGGCGGCGCGGCCGCGGGCAGGTCAGTGGCGAGACCCCCCGTCCCCGCATCCCCCGGCCGCTCCCCAACTTTTCCCCGCACCACTTCGGGAAAGTGCCCAAACTTGCGGCGGGGCCGCCTCGTCCCGTGTCACCCCCCTCCCCGCCCCATCCCCGGCGCGACCCCCTCACCTCAGGGCTGCCCTGGGGCGGGCGGTGCCGTAATTAACAGCGGCGGTAATTGGGGTGCGGGGCCGGGCGTGGTGCCGGTCTCCCCGGGGCTGCGGGGTGTCCCCTCCGCCCCATCCCGCTCCGGCAGCGGGACCAGCACCGGGACCCGACTCCGGCGGAGGATGGAGCGGGCGGATCCGGCTCCGGCGTGGGTTTGTGGAACGAGAAGAACGCGGTTCCCAGCAAACTAGTTGATAAATGCAGGCGTCGCCCTAGGCTGGAGAGGCAGTTCTGCCGGAGTTCAGCCTGTGCGAGCAGGAGGGGTATGGGGGGACACGCAGGGACTGTGGCATTCCCGGAGTCCTGCGTGGAGAACAGGGGGCTGCTTTGGGCGCTGCTCTCCCGCAGGAGCCCTTCAAGGCATGGCCCGATTCCCCCGGCCCTGCCCGGTCACACGGGCAGCTCGGACCGGGCAATGCCACTTTACACCCCCCTGATCCTCCAGAACGGGCGTATTCGAACCATGGCAAACACACGGCAAAGAGTAATCCGTGCAAGTGTGTGAGCCCCGCTGTGCTAGGGATGGGCAGCCGGACAGCCCGGGCACCTCCCTGACCCCTGGGATTGCCCGGGGTCGGCTGTGGGACTAGCCAGCAATGATGTGATAGCCCGTCGTAGCTGTGTGGTTATTTTTTTTTAAGCTTTTTGAGGGGTTAGGAAAACCCCTTCTTGTAATTGCATTACAGTTGTTGCTTTCCGTCTGTAGCTGACTTGTGTCGTGTGCAAGATCAATATGCTTTAAAAAAACCGAATATGCACTTTTTTATGTTAGATGCTTACCCTGAAATGCTTGCATTTTATGGCAAGATTTAAAAGTTGCAGCTCTTCAGAGACTAGGCTGTATCTACAGTAGTAGAGTGAGAAGGTGAATGGTAAACCTGAATAGTCTCAGAAGTGAAAATCGGAGCTGCCTCTGCTAAATCCGTTTTGTTTATTAATGATGCTCGCCATTTGACGAGAAAGATATCCCCAGTTTATCCCGAGAAGATTTCATTTTGTCAGATGCCTGGTGTCTCATCAATTCCTTTCATGTCCCTGGGATTTTCTCTTTTCCAGGCTCAGGCCACAGCAGCTCTCTGTGTTGGGGATAACCACTAAGCTCTTCTTTTGAATTCATGAGCTTCCAAATTAAACTTTTGCTGACACCTGCTACCTAGGCTGGTTGAGCAGAATGACAGTGTCAGCCGGGCTGCTGGAGATCTGCCACCAAACAAAGTAAATCACAAACAAAAATAAGTGTAAAGTGCCTCGACTGTGATTTGGGGGAGCTCTGGAAAACTCTGGCTGCTAGAAATCCAATCAAAGCCTGCTTCTAATGGAGCAAACTTTCCAACAGCAATCAGAGCTAGGAATTAAATCCATAGAGTGGATGGCAATGGAGATTAATAATCATCATCAATTAGCTGATGGAATCAAACAGAACAAAATGAGGGTAAACAAAAACCTGGCTCCCCCTCCCCCTCGAATTCAGTCCCACCTTTATTTATCCAGTCAAGGATCTCTCCTGGGCACTGGTTTCGAGTGCCAAAAAATTTAGCAGGTGTCATAACATAAGGTCAAGACTTAATTATTTATATGGAGACATCAATCATCGTGTGGGGATGATTTATTTATAAATCACCAGAGCTGTAACACAAGACAGTGAATTCTGATTTCCTCCTGCTCCTTCCTGAAGGGGACCAGGAAGGTCCAGGCTGTGGCTGAGTGACCTCTGGAGCCTGCAGAACTTTCTGCCCAGCCCCACATGGAGGAGGCTTTTCTACACCTTTTAAGTTGTGCAACCGAAATGTCACCAGGGAAATCTCATGCATATTTGCTACATCTCAGTAATGAACATTTACGGATTATCTGGAGGATTCAGCTTTTTAAACATTATTCAAATTTTTATGTTTATGTAAGCTAATAAGACTGAGGAGATTCAGTAACTACTCTTTGCCTTATGGTATTTGAAAAGTGTGTCCATGGGGCTTAGCTCAGCATCTTCCAGAATCACTTTTAAAAGACTAAAATAGAATTCTTCTGCCTGAAAAACCCCACCCTCTCCGTACTCAGCACAATGTTCTTTGCTCACAATTAATGCCAAAAATCAATTTTCTAACATGCTTTTTATGTTTCTGCTGATCACAAACAGGATGGCACAGTAAAAGCTTTTATTGCCATCTGATTAGTCCACAGTGGTGGTAAGTAAATAGCTGGGGCCAGTACAGCTGCAAGATTGCTGTGCTGGAAGCAGCAAACACAGAGGAGGGCATGGGGTGCTGAGCACCAGCCATAATCCTGCTCTCAGGGTCAGCCAGAGAAGTTTCATCCACTGTGTGGGCAGAAGGATGAGCAGGTCCATTGCTGGGCAAAGTAATCAACATGCACTTGGGATGTTCCTGAACCTCCCCTTCTGGGATTTTTCATAAAGGGTTAATGACAGCCAGGGATTTCGAGAGATTTGCCCATGTGTTTATCTGGTAAGAGAAATGATGCTGCTGGTCTTATTTACGTGATTGGTTTTCAGGCAGAGAGGTGATTAACTTTGAGTGAAACTGGTGAAAAAAGGTGGAATACAGGACGAGAGAGATGGAAAGTTATGGTGAAAATAAGCAGAGCTAGGAGGGAAGGTTTCCTTTGCTTTTCTGTCATTATCTGTGTAGCCCAAACATATGAGCTTTAAAAAAGAGGAGGATGAGGAATATCCAGGGCATCTTGTGATCCTTCTGTACTTCATGGCAGGACTCCATTTTGGCAAGAGCAAGTCAATAAGCTCTCCTGCACATCCATTATTCTGTTCCCACTGATCTTAAAAGAAGACCGTTTATCACTGTATTTCAGTGACAGAAATACTAAAAAAATATTTCACTGGGTTTGTAAGAGGGTGTAAACAAAGGATGGATGAGCTGGCAACGTCTTCAAGGAACAATTAAGACATTAAGAGTGTGGGAAAATATTTTTAGACATTAACTAATCAGTGAGAAAATAGGAATTTAGGACCCAATCCCATTATGAGATGTTCCTCGAGCACCCTCTGGATTTTGCCCAGAGCATGTGAAAAAATGAAAAATTCATAGTATTTCTTGTAGGCAAGACCAGTCATCTGCTTGTGTATTTTTATGGTATACTGGGTATATTTATAGCATTTAGTAATGCCAGCAACATTCAATATAAAGAGTAACAGATGAATGTATCGTGAAACAAGGCACTGGCAAGGCAGGTGGGAAATGATTTCCAAAATATTGCAGCAACCAGGCTGGGAGAAATGTAAGAGGATGGTAAACATAATATAATAGACCTAAGCATCTTTAACCAAGGTTAGAGCCTCAGCTTGAGTCAGGCTGAGCCCCGTGCCCATGTTCTGTAGAGGAGGAAAGCCAGGACTCACTGTGTGCAAGCCCCAGCTAGGATGGCTCCACAGTGCTCCAGCCCCGGCACATCCAAAGGCAAAATTGCACTGAAATCACAGCTGAGTGCAAAGAGGAGAAAGGAGGGGAATGGAATTGTATTGGCTCAACAGCCAGAAACAAATCACAGATTCCCCTAATCAGACAGATGATGCCTAACTGGGGCACAGGGAGAACCACAAAGGAAGGTGGCAGATTTCACAAATTAGTCATGGCAAAAATGGTGAATTTCACAGCTTGAAGTGAATTCATGTTATAGGATGAAACAGCACAAAGTGATTAAGAGCTCTAACTGATAGGAGCAATAGGCATGTGAGACTTAGTCACCACCCAGCAGCTGACATTTCTCTCTGGCTTCAGCTGAGGCACAGGAGCATCACCTTCAGCCTCCAGTTTCTGAGCTGGAGTGGGAGCTGGTGAGGACAACCACAAACAAACAAGACCCCAGAGACGTTCCCCAGGAGTTTTCTGTTTCTGTGAAGCACAGCCATGGCAGCCCAATGGGAGCTGGAGCAGCCCCTCTGCAGGGAGTCTCTGCTCCCAGTGCCACCACTGACACCTGGAGCTGGGGCTTCAGCAGTGGAGCCCAAACCCTGGGAAGAGCAAACCAGGGGACAGCAGGGTCCTGTCATCACAGCAGGACCCCTGTGTTGAAGAGCAGAGAGGGGTGACAGCTGAGGAGGTTGGAACAAGGGGGGACACTGCTGCAGGACACTCTCTGCCATAGTGGGGATGACCTTCCAGGGCTGGCAGTGCCAGTTTTGGAGCCATTAGGTGTTGGCATGTGCCACCTCATGGTAACCACACCACAGCATGTGTCCCTAATAGTGAGCAACCATTACACAGTCCCCTCAGTGGCTTTCTTTGGAAAGCCAACCAATTCCCACTCGTTCAGGGGATGAAAACCAATGTCACAAGTCTCTCTCACAGGTGGTGTTACACAACTTCTGCTGGCAAAACATTTCAATAGGTGTTACAGCATGTTTTCAAGGAAATGTCTGTTAACAGACACTGGAACCTTACCCTACCATTTGTAAACCCTGCTTAGATGAAGATAAAAAATTCTGGAGAAAAATGTCCCCAGTCTCTCTTAAGTCTCTTGTTTCAATGTCCGTTCTGTGATAGCTATTGAAAATCCATAGAGCCAAATGGAAGCAAAGGGAGCTGATACCAATCAGGACAAGGCCACGGTGGAGAATTCCTCCCCTGGCAGCATGAGCCTCTTTCAGGCTGTCCCCTTGGCAGCAGGCTGTGGGCAGGCTCTGGCAGTGCCCCCAGAGCCCTCCCCAGGGCAGGCTGCCAGGCAGGTTAACCAACCCTGGCACTGGCAGGCAGAGCCCGAGCTGCAGTGGAGTGGGCAACCCTTGGGACAGCAGAGCCTGGCAGCTTTCCCCTGCTCATTGAGGGTGTTCCAGCCTTGCCAGGTCCACTGAGCACAGCTGGAATAGCATCATGCAGGGAGAGGGGAAGCTGCTGGAGCTGCCAAGTAGAACAATATAATGGGGCAGTGCCAGTTCCTTCAAATCCCACCTGGAGGTTGTTATCCATGTGCTGGGAGCACCTGCATCCCAGAATATCATCTGTGAGAGGCCAGCTGCCCCTCGACTGGGAGGCCACAGCTCATCCCTCCTGACCCAGCATGAGGGGATTTCAAATTGTACGCCAAAGAAAGACCCTGAGGGGAATGGATCACTCCTAAATGAGGATAGGATAACGAAGTTGGAAAAGAATTAACATTTCTGAAGGAATGCCCTTGGACTCCTGGTAAGGAACTAGAAAGGGCTTTAAAAAAGGCAGGGTGGGGGAGAGACCCTCTGCTCCTAAACTGATTTGGGAACCTGGCAGAGTTATGGGAAACCTTTCAGTAACATTTTGCAAATCAATGCTAATTTGATGTATCGGGGCTCAGCACCGTGCCAATTCATTGTCAAACTAATATTAACTAGGCATTTTTGGGGAATGTTTATAGCTCAAGGTCCATTAAATATGCAGACCTGGCAATTGTTTCACTTCCCTTAAAACACTTAATTTGAAATGTGTATCAGAGCATCCGTAAATGGCCTTTCAGCCTGAAGAAGCCTCCCTCTCTTGGAAGTGCAAGGTAGAGCCCTGGGAGAGGAGGCTGCTGGCTGTGCCTGGGGTGGGGACAGAAGGCACAGGGACGCTGATGCTGCCTGTGGTGCTGCCAAGGTGCAGCAGAGCCACCATAGAATCTCCTGGGGCTTCATCTGCCAGCCCCCATTCATACAGCAACCAACCCTGGGAAAGTCAGGAAATGTTAAGTAAATGGCACTTCTTGGGAGAGCAGTAATTGCTCACCTTGGGAAAGGTGGCAGGATCAGTTACATAAACTTTCTGAGTGCTTTTTCAACTCCAGTGCCTGTGATCCACCTGAAGCTAGGAGCTGAATGGAAGTTGCTTGATTTTTTTATAGTTGCTGATTTGAGCCAGAGATGAAGGAGTTTCTGGTCTTTAAATCTGGGTTCCTTTAATACCTGCACAGAAATAGTTCGAGAAAGGTTGGTTTCTCTTCCTATTCAGAGTGGTGCTCAAATGCAAACCCAGTCCCCTTCTGAGTTGGAGGAATCACAGCAGTAGTTAGCTGGTGACATATATATTTATTGACTTTAGGCATCTGCATTTGAATATATGATTTAATATGCCTTCATGTTTATGTCCTGAAATGGGGAAAATGCTTAGCTCAAAGAAGATCAATTAATTTTTCGGTTGCTTTTAAGTTCTTTAATGGAAGATGTTACATAAATAATTATTTAATATACTTTACAGGGGTTTTTTTGCATGAGCTGCTTGATCTGCTTTAAAGCATATCAATCAGTGTGAGCCGAATTTGTAAAACAAATTCAGAAATTTAAAGGGTGCATGAGAAGTTCAATGAGTGCATAAGAAGGGATAAAAGCTAAGTTGCTCTTTCATTTGGCAAATAAAAAAGGACACAGTTTGTTTTGTGAACCTTTGGACTTCTCATTTCTCAGGAATCACAAAATCTATTTGTGCAGAGATCTAGGAAATAAAGAAAGAAATTGTACAAGTAGCATCGTGGTCAGTAAAATGTATTAGTGTGCAGGCACACAGAGGGGATGATGCCGTGAATCTCCTCTTTGTGCAGCTATTTTCTGCACTCTAGCAGATGCCAAAGGCTCAGCGAGGGGAGTGTGGACAGAACGCAGCCCCTCTCTTGCAGCACAAATGTATTTGCCTCTTTCTCAAGGAACAGAAGAGATAATCCTGTGCTGATCTGCACTGATCGAAACCTGGTCCTGTGTGGGTTATCAGCACTGGGTGGAAAGGCAGGGTTGGTGTCATGACAAGCTGTTATTTCATCCTTCCCTCTCCCAGTCCATGACTTAGTCCATCCAACGCAGATTTACACATCCACCAGCTCAAGGGAAAGTTCCTCCCCACCATCTCTGTGATGTTTTACAAATATTTACATGGGTTTTTCCCATCTTTCCCCAGAAGTGTAAACACACACATCCATAAACTCCCCTCTCCAACTACAGAAACTAATGTATGGCTTCTCTGTCTTTTTTTCTCGACAGCTATTCAGACCACATTGCTTGTATTTCTTTCCAATAGCACTTCTCCTGATCACAAAGCCCTGGGATGATGTTTTAACGAGTCACTTATGAGCAAAATGGTTCATGTCTACCTGTTACTTACAGCTGTGTGAACCCTCTGAGGAAGCTGCTGTCCAGTCCATTCCTGACCCATCTGCCTTTCCACAGCCCTCCCCAAACTCCCCAGGATCTCCTCACTGCTTTCCATCACCTAACTTAGTGCCAAGATGAAGGATGGCAGCTGTTTCAGCACTTAATGCCAGTATTCTTCCTTTGCAGACCAGGGGGAGAGGATTTGCTTTCAAGCTGCCCCTCTTCCCATTGAGCAATAATATTATCTCACATCTTTAAATCCCAGTCTCAGAGTTAACGGTGTGACAGCAAGATGAAGGGGTTTTATGATACAGGAAATTTAAATGGATAATTTCCTTTTTTTTTTCCCACCCCCCCCAGCATTTAAAATTTAAAGTGACTTTTGCATCCTTGAAATTATTTATTCATCCTTTTCTCCTAAGAACTGTAATTATTTAATGCTTTGGAACAGCACTGCCTATATTGTTTTGTGTATGCTGCCACTTCTGGAGGAAGGATTAGGTGTTGTGTATGCACGAAACACATGGCAGTGTGAAGCTCTTTTATTGTGTACCTTACACAGGAGGTCTGCAGCAGTGATAGCAGTCTGTACATAGTATCTACAAGTAATAAATCATCCCACTTCCCTGCCCCGTGTTCTTCTAACTACGTTGCTATTAACCTCCATCACTTCCTCTTCAAAATGCTACAATCAGCTTGTTGTTGTCCCTTTGGTTTACACGGGGAGAAGGCTCAGCTGAGGTTAATGTCAGGAGTTTATCTGAGGTCTCTGTTATAATAGCAGCATGTCGCTGGCAGAGACACTCGTCTGGTTTTCATAAATATTTGATAGGGCTCTCTCATCCTCCTCGTCATTTCGGGCTGGTTGGAAGAGGATCCCCCCGTGATTGCAACCCATTTCTGAGTTGTCATGGCAAGTCAGTTGGTGATATTTCAATCAGAGTGTTCGTATAACAAATTCCCTTCAAATTCAGTCTGAAAGGGAGTTAAGGTTCCATCCTGCTGCTTAGAGAATGATATGCTAAATGCAGCTTCCCATGGGCTTGGCTGCAGTCCAGCACGTTGTAATTTAGAGTTCTCCTTCTCAATTCTGGCTGTGACCTTGGGACTGATCTCTGAAGTTCCCCCAGCTGCCTGCATTCTTTGCAAAAATGCCATCCCAGAGTCCTTGCCCCCTTCCCAGAGTCCTTGTCCCCTTCCCAACCAGCACATGGCAGCAGCCAGGCAGCTCCTGGGGGACAGAGGGCAGTGCCCTGGCACACAGGCAGGTGGGAACAGCAGCCCAGGGACTGCTCATTTTCTCTTTTTTACTCTTAGGAGCATTGTTCTTAAATGACAGAAATTATTAGCCAGCTTCAAAGCATGAAATTCATTCACAGAAAAGGTTTAAATGATGTTGGCCAAAGGCATTTTCTGTGGAGACAGCCACAAAACAGCTCTAATTGGAGATCTCCAAACAGCTGTTGTGTTCTATGTATTTAAGATTGGAAAAATAACTTCAAAGAGTATGTTAACTTGTGATTAAAAAAAAGAAAAAGGTTTTAGCATTATTACTGATCTCACTGATAGCATACTGGGGGTGCCTAAGATGCTTTACTGAGCAATGTGTGTGTCCATGGCCAGAGGAGCTGACAACCTAGATGGTAACACATGCCACTTTTAACAGAAAAATTGTGTAATTGAGAGAAATTACTGCCCCTTGAAGAATACATTCATTATAGATTGTAACAGAGATATGTCTTCAGAATGACTGCAATTCCCTCCAGTTAAAGAGCTGTTCAGAAACACCAGTGTTTGAGCTCGTGTAACTGCAATTGTTTTTACAAAGTCAGTGAAGGAAGTTAACTTAGAGGAAGATGCAGCAGATCCATGCTTTGTTCCTTTATTTTGTTCCAGATTTTTCAAGGACATTCCTTCTGGAAATACATATTCGTACTTGCCTATCTGGATTCCTTAGGATGGGGTATAATATTAAAATAAAAAAGGGTGTCTTTTAAAATAGTAATTTAAATTTTTTTATTATTATATTTTAAAATCATGGTTTTAAAAGTCTTTTAGGTTTGTTGTTTCACCGGTAAGTGAAATGGATTTTCAGCAAAACAAGTGATGCAGATTTAGCTTTAAAACCAAGATAAAAAAACCCTTTCATTGTTTTTAGTCTTCCAAGTATTGTGTCTGACATTTTTAGTGATTGACATTTATCATAAATGAACCTGTTCTGTAATCCATTTGTATCCCTGACCTTATATAGATCTCTTTTGAAATGCTGCTTCTCTTACTGTTGTGAAGACATCAGAGAATCCTTATGTTAAGTAGCTCTTGGTAAACAATAAACCAACAAAACCAAGAAGCTCCCTCTGCTAGATGCTCATCACCAAACACCACTGGCAAAACCTTCCTCAGCTCTCTGGATCGGTCCTACAAACGATGACCCTCAGCTGGAGAACTCCAGCACATATTCATTAGGCTTTATTGCTTCACTTGTAAGACAATTACAATCAACAATTAAACTCGTGGCAATGCTTTGTGGGAAGGCCCTTGGCCAGCAGAGCTGCTGTGTGTGCAGATACCTTTGCAGCAGTTCCCTGACTGCAAAGGGCAACAGGCACTATTTATGGCAGGTTTCTGCACGAGAGCTTCCTGTGCTGTGCACTGAGTCTTTATTCTGGCAGCAGCTCTGTAACTGTGCTGTAAAGCAGCCTGGGTGCTGGTTGCTGTGTGCCCAGGAGTTTGACTGGATGCCAGCCAGCAGTGAGCTCTGTGATAATGGGGTATCATTTCACTGTGGGAGCCTCATGCCCGTGGGTAGCAACAGCTTTCCTGCTTCCTCCCACACTCCTCAGAGCTCCCAAATCCCAGCCCAGGGTGTCCTCTGCACTATGAACCTGCTGTCCTTTCTTATTAGCACCCCTTAGGGAGCATGAGGCATGTGTTAGAAACACCTTTCTCTCACACCTTGGAGGGTTCACAGCAGCCTGTCTGCAACCTGGCTGGCCCCAGCCCGTGCTTTTCTAGGGCAAAGGAGTAGTGGGGAGAGCGTGGGCAGAGGGGACCCGCCAGCAGAGCTCATCATTCCCTCCAGGAAGAGGTTTCTCTTCACCAAGTCCCACTCAGCCCTGGGAATCTCCTCGTTCTTTCAGTGAAGACCAAGCACTGTTGGCTTTTGGTTGGCTCTGAGCAGAGGCAGTGGTTTCTCCCAGTGTTGCAGAGTTTTTTGTATGATTATTGGCATTATTCATGCAAACCTCCAGCTCCTCATCCTTAAGTGACTTTGAGACTTCTTTCTATAACCCATTTTATCAGCAGCCCTGTTGGCTGGCCCTGCCTGAGTAAGAACTGCTCCTTCTTCCTGCAGGTCTGTCAGAGGGACAGAAAGCCGACCTCAGTAAGAGGGGACTACATGGAATTCATCCATTGAGGGTCTGATTGAAGCCTCTCCCCTTTTCCCAGCAGTATTCCATGGCACTGGGTGCCTAAGCCTGGCAGTGATGCTGCACTGGGCACTTTCCCTGCTCAACTGCCCTGTCACTTTCTTTTCCCAGGGCTTTTTTTCCCCCTCTAGCTCACCCAAACTCTTTCTTTCTTAGCTTGAGGCCGTTGCTCCCCAGCCTACAATTTTCTGAGACTCTGAATAATTTCCTCCCTTCATTTCTGTTGTTATATTGAAGGTATTTATAGACTGTGGTCATGTTCACCCTAAGCCATTTCTTTCACTGGGCTCTCTGAGTTTGGCTTTCTCAGCCTCTCCACAAGTTCTGTTCTCTAATCCACGCATCCTTTGCCCTCCTTTATTTTCATCTTCTTTTGAAGGCTGCTTGCTAGAAATACACAGCATCATGGTTTTAGATGGCCATTATTTATATTGATTTACATGCACTTCCCCCAGTTAGCTGTATTTTCTTACCCAGAGGGGCTATTTTTGTTTATATCGGTTTACTTTATGAAATTATCTCTCTCCTCTCCAAATTTAATTCTGTAAATGAAAATATACCAAATAACTCTTCACTCTGCTGCCAAGGTATCAACAGAAGGCTGTGAGACTAAGGAAGGCAGCTCCCAAGACTCCTTGGTCAATCTTTGGTAAATACTCCTAAGGTCAGTTTTGCTTTGTTCCAAAAGCCTTGTGTGAGTTCAGTGCAGCTTCTGCACAGGCACCTGCTCAGCTGGGAGCAGGACTGTCCTCAGGGTTATCCCCGTGCCATGTGTCAGGACCTCTTTGTCATTTTGGAAAGTACAATCAGCTACCTGCCCCCAGCCATTCAGCCTCTCCATTTTCCTCTATTTTATCACCAAAATACAAATTCCTGCCCTATGGGAAATTTTACGTTTGGTTTCTTTTAAGGTTAAAACATCTCAGCTTTAAAACTTGTCATTGAAATACAAAATTCGTGGGAAGGAAATTGAGTTTTGGGAAAGCAGAAATGCTCCACCTAGGTGATTTTTATCCAGCCTGGGTACTATGATTTGGCTGTATTGACGTATCTGGCCTTGCAAGGTCTCAGCTCTGCACCCCTGGCCTGAGCTGTCCCCAGGGAACTCCAGGGCTCAAATGGCCACAGCTCTGCCTCTTTTACCTTGCTGCTTTTTCTAAAGTTTATAATGAATCTACACATGACAAATGTAAAAAGCAAAAAGCCTCAGGAAAAGGTTGCATCCTGTCATGGAAAAGGAGACAGTGCCTGGGAGCAAGATCTTTGCAGGGTGAAAGAACTAGAGCAACAGGGAGGTTGAGAAGGGAGAAGTTTGAACCTAAATTTGTAAAATTAGGCCATATTAAGATTTCTAACAATGTCAAAGCTGGAAACAACCTCCTGCACAGTAGGATGTGTGGCTGTGTGGACATGGTCAGGATTGGATTCTGCACATCTGCCATTCACTGTGACACTGTGCACAGCCTGACACTGGTGGTGTCCCCCATAAAACAGGGCAATCTGTCACACTAACAGTGCTTCTCCAGCTTCTTCCCTGTGCCTCCCCAGCACTGTGCACCAGGCCTGTGGTTTGGCTTTGGTTTGCAATTAGGGTCTCAGTTCGGAAAAAATAAGGGGAAAAGAATACCTGTAATAATAATATTGTTTTTAAAATAACTGACCAGTAGTTTTACATTGGCTTATTGAAAAAAAAACCCTCCAATAACTAATAATAGCAATACTCATGAGGACTGCTGACATAAAGGACAGGAGAAACTTTCTAAAATATCTCCTGTTTTCGTGCTCTGTAAATGTTTATTCTTAGCAATACTGCCAATCTCCTGGGCACTTCACCTCTCAGCAGAGCCATGACAGGCTGCACAGGACAATACCAAGTGAACAAGTCACATCTGCACAGCTCCTTCCTGCCAGAAGAACTGAACTCTCAATAAGTTTTATTTTCAGTGGTTAACCAAAATTAGCAGGAGGAAGAATTGCTCCAGGTCTGTCCGAAAGACAACTCGAGTGTTTTTATCACTGAAACAGAAATCTTCAAAATTAAAAATAGTTTCCAGTACAAAGATTTTTTTTTTTCCTTACAAGTGGAAAACAAATCAACAAATAGTTCGTGAAACAATAAATGAAAGATCCCAGCAAACCTCGGCAAGAATTACAAGGAGTTATAATCTCCTGCCTTTCAGACAATCAGCGTTTTTAATGGACACTGAGATGCTCTCTGGAAATGGGCTGTTGCTTCTGTCTTTTAGTTAATTATTAAATTCAAAATGTTTGAAATATGCATTGTAGGATGACTTTATTTTAATTTCCCCAGCAGAGACGTTGACAGCTCCTGGATGATACTGCACTGAACTGTCCTCTTTAATGACATTTTCTTTTTAATAATCATTGATCCACACAAATTTGTCAGTTCCTAAATAGGAGCTCATCACTCACATTGCTTGTGAGAGCTCTGTCAGGTGCTCAGTGTAGCACAGAGGATCTCCAGCTATGCAAGTTTGCCCTATACTCACATGATAGGTTAGATATGATTTGGATTCTAATTTTTTGTGGCTGTTCTAAATACAACAATGTACCAAAATACCTCATCTTCCGTGCCTGTGTGCTGACAACATTCAAAAAGGAAAGGTAAAATCCTCTGGTGAATCATAAGCAAAATAAACTCATTTGGAAAGCAGGATTTCCTGTCTGGCCCTGAGAACAAGAGCTTCTCATCCCCATCCCCATTCTGTTTGGGCCACAATGTCACCTTTTTCTTATTTTATTGTTTAAAAGATTGGCCAGCCCAGCCCAGTTGTTCATGCAATAGGAACACAATGGTCTTGGCCATCCTTCAGGGATGGCTTAGCTGGACCTCCAGCACGAGCCCTGACCCAAAGCCCAGGGAACAGGCTGTGCTCTTTGCTTCTGGAGCAGGGGGCAAAGGCAGGGGTGAAGGAGGGCAGGGGGAGGCTGGGAGGGCACAGGCTGTGGTCAGACACCAACCCATTGACTGGTTCTGCTCTTCCTGACCTCCTGTCCCTGGGTGTTGCTCCCAGGGACTCAGCCCCAACGCTGGCTGCAAAGTACCCCAAATAAAATCAGGCAAAGACAGTGCAAAGTGCAGCTGCTGGAGGCAAGAAAAGAGAGATCTGGGCTGTCCAGGGGCCCTGGGGAGGCAACAGACACGAGGCAGAGGGGTAAAAGGGTGCAAGAGGAAGGTGTCAATTCGAGACCAAGAGCTGAGACTCAGATGTAAGAGTGAGAAGGAGCCAGATGAGCTGGAAGGGGAGCTGCCATCCATGCCCCAAGGGATTCGTGGAGAACAGAAGGCTGCCTGGCTGTTAAAGTCTCCTTTCAAGGACACCAAGGAGGACAAGGGGACATTTCACAGCAATTCCCAGTGGCAGAGACAGGGTGAGTCTCCCACAGCCTGGACTTTGGATCAGTCAAAGCATTCAAAGCTTTGCTTTCCCTCTCACTGCTCCAGGTCTTGTCCTAGAGTCACCTTGAATGTTATGAAAGCAAACACCTGCTGGAAATGAAAGTGTACCCTGTGGTATGAGAGCACATGTGAAGCCCTGAAAAACCACTGGCATTACAGAATCATACCTGAGTGGGTCTGGAGCTGAGGAGCAACTGTGGCTTCCTGCTGTTGTGCAGAACCTTGAGGGTCATCATCCTCTTTACAGCTTTAGGAAGAAAAGATACCAACACTAGTGCAATTCCTTTCCTGAGTGCTGCAGGGAAAAGAGATTGGGAGGGACTCCCAGTCCTTTAGCAGAGAATCCCCTGGATTGGGGAAGGAGAGTCCTGTAGGACCCCTGAGAGACCATTACTGCATTTATTCCTTTTTCAGTGATTTCCAGCAGTTCTCACAGATTAGCACCCCTTTAGGGGTACAGATCCATAAAATAATGCTCTGTTTCCTCCTTCCCTCAGCACCTCCCCTGAACTGGCATCCCTGGGAAGGAGAAAGGTTTGCAGTTCTTCTTTTCATCTTGTGAGCTGGTCCCTGCTCTCATTCTCTGCTGCCACACAACCAATAACCCAGCCCCCCGAGCAGGGTTTGCCTCGGTAATATTCCATTTCTGTGTCAGACTTCAGGTCAGGTGGTGATTTTGGGTGAGGTATTGTCTGCAAAGACAACAAATGCAAGAAACCATCTGTCTCCCAGCAAAGGATAAACTAAGTGATCCCAGTGATTTTCTCTGTCACGCCTGTCTCTGTTTCTATTGGGGAATAAACCACTGGACACAGAGAAGAATTCATGGCTTGGACTGTAATGATGGGTGCTTCCCAAAAGCTCCAGTTGGGTTATTTGCTCCCTGCAGGATGTGCCCAGGAGAACAGGGGTGTTTGCCTGCTGTGCTGAGGGACCTGCAGAGCACAGCATATTCCCCCTGGAGGGTGGCACAGATGGCAAAGGGTCTTGGTGTGCATGACTCAGGTGTTGAAGAGCCACAGGGACTTCAGAGGCAAATTTTGGCTTTCTTTCCTTATTTCCAGCCTTTCAGCAACATATTTGCCTCTAAAATGAATTCTTTAGGACTTGTGTTCTAAGAACCAAAAGAAGGAGGAGAGTTCTGGGGAGATGCCCAGGTTGCAGCATTTGCCTTCCCTGGGAGCCTGAGGCACATTCATAGCCTGTCCATTACCGACCTCAGGGCAGGGAGAAATTTGCACTCCTGGTGCCAGCAGAAAATTCCTCCCTGCAACAGTCTGAGATCCATCTCATTATACAGGAAAGGGCTCACAGGTCAGCCTGTTGTTTTACTTTTCAAATGAGCATGCCATAGTCCAGCTCTTACCAACAGCAAGGTACCAACCCTCAGCCTTGTACATTTGTTTTTCCAGCTGAAAAACAAAAAAAAACAAAAACCTTTTTGAGTGGATTCAACAAAGGGAATCAAAGATAATTATGTTTATAGTGTATAAATATGAAAGTAACTCGTGGATGCTTACACTGCCCAGATTGAGAAATACTGTTAAAGGGAATAATGCCTCGATCCTACAGCATCCTATTTTTTCCCCTGAAGTAAAACTCCATAGTTCCACAGGGTGAATAGTTTTCTTCTGCTGTTAGCACCTCAATTCTATTAAGAAACTCTTGAGTATTCTTTCCCTGCCCCTTTTTCCCTGTTTTTGGCCATTTTTTTGTTCTGTTTACCAGATGGAGAAATGCTTCCCCTAAAACTCCATTGCAGATAGCTGACACTGGATAACACTGTCATTATGATTTAGGGTTTCACTGATCATGCTTTATTATTGTTATGTTTTGCAGAAGGTTTTTAACTCTCATTTTATGTGTTCATGGAATTGTTTGAAGTGAAGGGGCTCTCAGTCTCCGTTGCCATACTAAAAGGAAATCCAGGAGAGCCTGTTGTTATTACCATGCAAGCCAGACAGTCTGAGCAGTCTTTTAGCCAGATGTAAATCCACAATTATAAATCACCATGGGAAGGGGAATAACAATCACTGCATTTTGATCTATCACCACAATGCTTTTCATATAAATGTACTGACCAGAATAGGGAATTTAGGTGTCTTTTCTATGTCTTTATGCAGTAAACATCTCTTCGAAGCATCATTTGTGCTAGAAGTCAAAAGAGCATCTCTGAATAAAAACTACTCAGAAAGAAGAGATGGTGCCAGGCTTAGCCATAGCAGAGGGATTAAAAAAAACCCTGCTGGATGGCAGAACTCTGTAGGGCTGTATAATTTCCACAAATTGTGATGTGCAGCATGTGTAGTTGTGTTGACGTAATGCCTGAGTAGCTCCCTGTCCTTCAGAGGGAACGGCTGCCCTGGGAGCTGTGGGGCAATCAGAGTTTAGTTCCTATTTTTCCATGGACTTCTGTGGTGTTTTCTGGAAGTCATTTCATTTCATCGTGCCTAAGTTTCTTCATCTGTAAAATAAATCCTTCAAATACAATTGGATCAGCTTCATACAGCAAATTACATCTGATGCTGAATCATGTCTTTTATCTCTCTATCTGCCTGCTTATTTTTATTGTGAGCTCCTCAGGGCAAAGACTATCACTTGAAGTCTCATATATAATAAAAGTGTCTTTAGCACCACAGATCCCATTCTCAGGGACTGGAAGCTTAGTGTCATAAAAATAAACAAATGTGATCAGACATGGGAATTAAAATAAAGCATCCAAACCAAAGAAAATCCATACTTATGACCTTCTGTCATGAATGTACTGGCCCCCAAAACAGATATACTGCTTAGGTGCATCCCTGGGGAGATGTAAAACACTGGCTACACTTCAGCCTTTGCCCAATTGGAAGTGTTAAGCAAAGCTGTCTTGCCACAGCAGAGCCCTGTAAGAATGAAATAAAGACCAAGGGCTAAAAAGTGGGGTACTCAAAGGTTCAATGGCCTTAACAGTCGTCTGGGAAGGAACATGAGCATTCCTGAACCTCTGTTTTCATTTGTAAGAGCAGGTTGGCTAATCCAAACATACCTGAGGTAGAGAAAAATTGGGAATAAAAAAGGATTGTTCTAGTGACACAGACACATGGGGATGGGGGGGGTAGAACTGAGAACACAAACAGGTCTGCCTGTTTCTAGAGCCAGGGCTACCAGCCAGGCTTTGGGACATGCTCACATAGGATAGAAAGATCCATTTAGAAAGTTCTTCCTTAGCAGCTAAAATTTGGTTCTTAACTGCGAATGTCATCTCCTGATACAGAACAGAGATACAACCTGAGTAGGAACACGACAGGGATTTGGTCTGCTGAGCAGTTTCTGAGGGTGTTTACCATACTTCATCTGGTCCAAAAAATGAAGAATGGCAAAGGTGGAAATATTTTCTTGTTTTAATGACTAGATCAGATACATTTGAGCATTAATTGCAAATAAACACAGAGGAGATAATAGGCTCATTAGGCTGTAGGAACACTCTTGGAAACCACGTGAGGAGATGCTGGTTCATTAAGGTCAATCCCTTCTGTTCAAGCAGGAGCTCTTTGCTCAGACAAAACTCAGTGTCTCCCATCAGAGCTGGTTGCAAGTCCTGAGCCCAGGATTGCATCCTAATGACAGTCTCGTGATACCTGCTCATTATTTTTCCTGCACATTAACTCATTTTGTCCTCAGAAGGGGTCTCTGGGGTCAGCAGGCACCTCCTGATGCTCCTTCCCTTCAATGGCACCAACACCTTCTACGTGAGCCATCCTGGCAGTTTTACTTGCTGTGCCTACACTTTCAAGAACATTATTTTCTTCCAGAGAAACATTTCGGTTCTTGCAATCAGTGCTTGTTTCTGTAAATTAAGGAATGAATTGTGCCAAATTGTTCTCCTCTTTTTCTCTCTTTTAGGGTTATTTGCAATGTAGCTTATGCTGCTGTCAGTACGTCCACAGTGTGCTTTACAGGGAGATGAAATCATTACACACAGCACAAATTGCTAGACCTCTTTCATAATCACACACTCTTAATTGGCATGTAAGCACCAACATCACTGTAATACATGCAGTAAAATGTCTCTGACTCATTTTTTTCCCACAGGTCGAAAGGTCAATGAGAATATTTTTCTTTAATTTGACAGGCACACAAGAAATAATGCAAGACTCATTTATGGTCAGGTAATGCACAAAGAAATCTATAAATCAAGCTAAGGGGAATATTAGATCATGCTCATATCTGAACCCATCTGGCTTAGTTCACAAAAGAATCAATATGAGGCAGAGAGCTCAGTATTACTCGTGATTTATGCGCTTGCATCTAAGGGGAGAAACATTTACAATTTTTAAGTCTCTTCATCTGAAACAAAAGGGTCTGAAAAAGCAACTACAGTTGGCTATTACAACACAAGCATTAGGTAAGCAAGCTGGTGACAGCTCACAGCTGCTGGGGAAGGGATAGTTCTGGTGGTTCATTCCACTTAATGACTCAGCACATTGCTTTAGTATTTTAATCTTGACACCTCCCCAGGTATATTAGTACAGAGCTGTTAAGAAATAAAACCAGCTAGATTTCCACGTTTGATATTTGTACTTGAATTGCAATTAATACTTCCTGGGCAGAGTACTGTTAGAAAATACAAAATATTGTAACATACAGGTTTTCTTTGCTGCCTTCTTTCAGATGCTGCTTTCAATAAACCCCACACCTAAAAACACATCACAGCTAAACACTAATCCTGCCCCATGCCATCATACACACATAAGCCTTTGATCCCTTTGTGAACACCCAGGATTTACATGAAAGCTTTCTACCTACACACTGCATCTCTCAACTAAATAAAACCTCCAGTTGGCCTCAAGTTCAGCCTCCCCAAGAGGCAGGATGAGGCGTGTCAGTGCTGTGGGGTGGGAGGCAGAGGGAGAGCCGGAGATCTCACAGAGCAATTAGGGTATGAAAAACACACACTGCAGTGATGGGTGCCATAAAAGCATCAGGGGAACTGGGGCAAGTAAAACATCCATTTCAGCTTCAGTGGTTTGTTTTACATACAGTGCTAATATCCTTCATACAAATACCAAATGCAGCTTAATTTAAATCTAGGAAACCATTCAGACTAAAGTGAGAGCCTGACGTATTTTTCTCCCAGCTAATGCGTACAAGGAGAATCAATGATTTTCCCAGTATGTGTTGATAAATTATTACATCAGACATTATTGATCCACCCAAAGAAGGAGGTCAAAATAATGGAAATCGGATGGTTGTGATTAAAAATGCTCAGGATATTCATTTGGAAAAGGTTATAACTAAAATGGTCTATGGGCTTTACACTTATTGATTTAATAAATAGAATAAGCCTTGCTGATCAAAAACAAGGTTACTTGTATAGGTATTTCAGGGGGTTGTGCTGCTGAACGCCAGTCTATATGTCTTCTGTATGTGTTTGAACTATATTTTAGTTCAGCACACTGAAAGCATTCATTTTAAACATCTATTCCTTTCAACCACAGTTTCCTACTGCACTTTGCTGCTGAGAACCCTGAGGCTTCATTCTGCTGGTAGGCTTTGTACTCTTTCAAGTATTTATTTAAAAGTTTTTCATCTGCTTGTGTCATTATTAGCAGTGAATACATTCATTAATTTACACATGCTTTACAAACACTGGGAAGGATCCAAGATCCTCCCGCACAAGGAGCGATTGTGTTGGGGCTGCGCTATCGATTCTTTCCTGAGTATGTCCTTCTGACAGAGAATAATATATCAGTGTTGCACCTTTCACCCCAAAATGTTTTCAGAAACATAAGAGGGCAGTGTGCCTGTTAGCAGAGATCACATCTTCCATCCCAGCAAGGCCCAGCCCTTGAGGCATTGGATGGCAATAGCCTGGCAGGGCAGAGCCCTGCACCGGCAGGGAGCAGAGGCTGCCATACCCCACTCTGCACACAGTAGGGAGACAAAAAGGGGTGAAATGTGATTTATCTGGCCAGGACACAGTCAGGATACAACACCCACAGCTTTCTCTGCTCTTTTCTGCATACCACTGAAATCTCTTCCATTCTGGGCATCTCACTAGTCTTTGTTTTGTATGGAATACTGTGAGTTGGAAGGGACCCAGAAGGGTCATCCAGTTCCACTCTTAAGTGAATGGTCCATTCACTTCCATTCTGGGCATCTCACTAGTCTTTGTTTTGTATGGAATATTGTGAGTTGGAAGGGACCCACAAGGGTCATCAAGGTCCACTCTTAAGTGAATGGTCCATGCAGGGATCAAACCCATGACCTTGCTGTGATTAGCTCCATGCTCTAATCAGCTCAGGGTATTCCCCCACTGGCTTTACTGTCCAGTCACTATTGTCCTACCTGGGGCTCTGGGGTTTTTTTTTTGCAATCTCAGCCTTCTACTTCCATGCTTTTGCTGTTAGTGTGGCCTCCAGCTGCCTCTTCTCCATACCCCTCCTGCACTGTATATCCTCCAGCCAGCAGCCCTGCCTGCCCTCTGTCCCCGTGGCCCTTTTGCAGTGACACTCACCAGCTCCAGGCATGGTCCTTCCCCTGCAGTGCCCCTGCCAGGGAAGTGAGGGGGACTGGCAACAGGGGGGCTGCAGCAAAGATAAGGAAGCAGCTTCAACCCACCTCCCAAGGGCTCTGAATGCTCTTGATAAGAGCAATACTTGCCAGCTGGGGCTTGTGAAGTAGCAGAAAAAGGACCAGAATGTGTCTCACCTGCTCCCTCACAGGGGACATTTCTCCTGGTACCCACAGGAGCAAGCTGGAGCAATGCCTCTGGGAAGGGTGACTTAACTGAGTGTACAATGCAAGTGTTATTACCATAACCCTGGACTGCAAAAGAGAGTCAGAGCTCCACTGCATCTCTGGGAATGTTATCAGTTTCTAAAATCCTTCTGAAATACCATAACACAGGAAATGTGTATGTGCAGATATGGCTCATTGAAAGTTAACATTTTTTATCCCATCTTCTTTCCTCACTTAGGGTTTCTCTCTTGAGCATGAGAAGCCAAATATGCTTTCTTGAAGGTCTTTAGAAATTCCTTGCTCTGGTCCTGGTGCAGTGAACACCAACTGATGTTTGAGTTGACAATTACAAAGCCTGGGCCACATGGGATAGCAGTATAGTGTGAGAAATTAAAACATCCATATGTACTGCTCATTTGCTGTGAGTAGAAGGAGATCCTGAATATTAATTCTATATTTCATCCCAGTTTCATCCTTTGCCATGGCCAATGCCTGAAGAGTTGTGTGTCTTCCCTTGCCAGCATCACATCCAGCAGGCACAGCAGCTGCACAGGGGTGCTGTCACCAGGGTGACAAAAGCCATCTCCCAGATGGGTAGAAAGTGGTCCTGGCTCCATGGTACGTGACTGGAGTGATCATACCTGCTCTGTACCAGTTTAAAAATACAACAGCAGAGCACAGCAAGTTATCCTGGCAGCATCACAGCATCTCTACTGAGTTAGAGTTAGGAATCTCCTTTGGATACTACAAATGCAACTGGGTAAGATCTGTAGTTGTTACCTACTCTATAATAAGACACCTCTACCATCATTATCCCACACCAGCTCTACAGGTTCTTTGTCTACAGGTTCTTTCATCCTAAAACTCACAGAGTTGAGCAGCATTAGAATAAGAAGGGCTGGGCTGGGTGAAAAGGGAGAGAACCACTAATTCCTTGTTGCTGTTCATGCTGCAAGATGAAGCAGACTCCTCTGGGTTATAGCAATGGGACATGGCAAAACTTTCTGGTCTCTTTTAAATAGCCCAGACTTCACTGATGTGAGGCCAGGCTATAAAGTATAAGATAGAAGGTGCTCAAAGGGCCATTGCTAAACATTTCCTTTGCTTTCCAGGCACTACATTCAGCTCAGGACATTTACATGCAATAGTAGTTTGGGATTAGATTAACGAGTACTTCATGCCTGGGATTGTACCCAAATTCAGGGAAGTCATTTCAGATCTCTGAGGAGCAGTCATAGCCTAAAGCAGAAAGGCAGCTGTCCTGTGCATGGTGAGTACTGAGCTCTTACAGGGCACCAGAGAGTAATTTGGTGTCCCTCACCTGGAATGAGATATGATTTCCCCTGAGGGGAGCCTGGTATTTGTACTATAGTCAGGTGATAGTGTTTGTGTATCTCTGTTAAAATGGCATATTATTCCCAGGGCTGGTATCTTTTGGCTAGACTAGTGTTTCTTGTTCATACTTCATGGGTTTTTTTTTCCTGAAAAGCTTCACTTCTTTAACATTTCTTATTTAGAAACTTTTGAGTTACATAAATAAAAGTGTGACCTTTGCCTTTTCAGGGGTTGGAGCTGAGTTAATGCAGAACAGTGCCAAGGAGCAAACAGGGTTAGAGCACATTTTAAAATGTCATTTTCTTGCTTGTAATTTATTCTTCCTATCTCTAGCATTCCTCTGCAGAGATATTTATAAAAATAGGTGTTCCATGCAGTGTATATCACAGGTTTATTTAGGACTCTTGTTGAAGATTTACACTGCTCAAAAGAGCAGTCATAGTAGATAATTCCATTTGCAAGCTTCAACAGAATGTTCTGGGGAAAGTGCTGTTATCACTGTGGAGAATTTTAATGATGGCAGAGTTTACAGACAACTTATTTGGCAAACAAGGCTGCGGCAACACAACTCAGCACGTTCCCTTGCCAGTGGTGGGTTTGTGATTGTTGCTGCTGCCTGCAGCCTGTTAAACACATCTTACCTTACCTCTGCCTCCCAACCCTCTCCAGAACCTTCAGGAACGTGTCTATCCAGCAGGGCTAACCTTGCTCCTCATAAAACACCTCTCAGGATCTCACCACAAGAGTTGCTGAGCACCTCACAGACCCGTCATTGCTTCTTCTGTTATGAAACTTCTTGTTAGGTAAATATGTTTTGGCTTTTTCCTTGCAATAAGGACAATAATAACTTTATTTATAACAGTATATGATGCAAGGTGATCATGGGAGAAGCTGGCTTGAGGTACTTCCTTCCATCTGGGAGATTCCTCATTAATTCCCATCTTGCTGCCCACAAGTGTCACTATTGCAGTAAATTAATGCTGTGTTGTAGTAATCCATGACCAGCTGTTGGAGGGAGTGAGGAAGGGAGGAGGTTGCAAGCTGATAACTCCCTTCATAGTCCTCACTGACCAGAGACCCTCTCTGCACCTTTCCACCTGCAGAGACACTCCAGAGGGACATCTGTGATATTCTTGCTATATATTGCATGTAATATATAATAATTATGTGTCATATATTGCATGTAATATATAATGATAGTCTAGTGCTGTGTATTGCACCCATCCCCTCCATGGTCACAGTGCAGCAGTCCCTAGCTCTGCTGAAAGGGAAGGATGGACTCAGTGTCTGGGGCCTTCCCTTCACAGCCATCACTGCTTTCTGCAAATGGGAATTGGAGCTACTCCTTCTCATATTGTTCCTTTTCAGCGAATACATCAGGTTTTGGTGTTGTCAGTCTGATAGCCCTTCATTAGCACTAGAAAAGCTCATCACTGTAATCCTGTGCATTTTGCCCTGGAAACCTTGCAAGACACCATAGAAATCCCCAGTGATTCTTTTGCTTTCTCTCATTGCTTTTATGTTGCTGTCTAGAACAAAAGGAGTTTTGGTTAATTATCTGTGTATTTGCTGAAACCACTAAACCTACATCCCAGTTAGCACAAAACAGTTGCTTGACTGAAGTTCTTGGCAGATTCACACACCTTCTGGTTTTAAGTTTAAAAAAATCTATTCCTGTTTTCAAATTTGCATATTCAATTTCTTCTTATTAAAAAAAAAATAAACCATTCTACTTTTTTTTTTCATTATTCTCCAGTACCTAAGCAAAAGGAGGAGGATTCAGTTGCTGGAAAATTAACCTGAACTGTGGAAGGTCCAAACTCAGCCTCTTCTTGTCCCCACGTTTCCCACTTCTCTAGGCAGGTTGGTCAGGTTTCTCTGCCTCAGCTTTGCATTTGTAAAATGAGAGCAGCAGCGTTGTTTTCACAAGTATAGATGGTGAAAATCTCAGCTATTACTGCGACAGGGACTGTGCGGGTGACTAAACTGATAAACTGCACCACAAGAATAGAACACAGAGGGGTATAATCTGATTTAGTGCATTGAAAATGTATTTGTCTCCATGAGTGTGACTTGCTTTTGGTGCCATTCTGTTCTGGTGCAGTGTTTCTTAGCTAAATCAGTCCCCTCAGTTTGCCTCAGTCCCCAGCTCAAAGACATTACACCACTGAGCAGCAGGCAGGATGAGATGGCTCCAAGTGTCAGCTGCCTGAGTTGAACCTCCACCAAACCCCTAATCATGGCCCTGGAGCTTCAGGAATCCTTTCTTTTGCATGGTAGCACATGATCCAGCTGGGACTCAATTGATGTTTCCACTGATTTTGCACATAGATCTGTGACCTTGCATACAATGCCCGAACAGATCACATGCAAGGGCACAGCCACCTCCCTGACAGTGTCACCAGCTATGCACTCACCATGTTTTCCTCACCCTTGATGGTAATTAAATGTGATTTTTCTCCTCCTGGGCAAAAATTAAACATTTGCAAGATGTGGAGGTTTTCTCCTGGGTGTGGAGGGAGAGGGGTTCAGATGTCTCTCTCCTTCGCAGATAATTGCTTAGTTTAATGAGGAAGTTTTGCAGTATTTTTAACCATTGCTTTTGTGTTCGTTTAATTATTTGCATATGGCATTGTCAAGTTAAAAAGGGTGTGCATATACAGCACTTCTTCTCAGTCTTGTATTAGACATTAATGAACGGAAGCACGAGGATAAATTCCTCACTAATGATGATGGGAAATTAGTTTCAAACCGCAGAGGTGTCTTGCTAGATACACCAACGATATATAAAGGTCCAAGGAGAGAAATTCCACAAAAAATACTGCCTAGGCCCTTTTGGGGTTGTTTCTCCAAGAGATCCTTTTCCCATTTAATTTTGTGGTTACGGGGGAGGATGGCAAAGAGTAAACAGAAGGTTCTCAGAGCCTGCAATGCTCTCAGCAAGGAAGCAGGGCTGATAAACACGGCGCAGACAAGACAGTGACTGCCAGCATGGCATATCCAGTAAAGGTTACATGCCTGGAGACCTACAGCAAAAGACAGATTCATGGCTTTTTTTTTCCAAGTCTTGAGCTCGCGAAAAGTTGAGTGTCTGGAGAGGAGCAACGCTTTATGCATTAGTCATAACATTTTGAAGGGCAGCAAATCCACAGGCAGGAGCACAAGGTAGGAGGGAAACAGTTGCTGGTTCTTTCCCTCTCTCCTTGTGCAAGATGCAGTCTCCAGTTCCTCCCAGGCTTCTCAGCCAAGCAACAAGGAGAGTTGAACTGGAGCCTCTCCAGTTCAGAGAGGCTCATGCTCTAGTGGTGCTCTGTGCTGCCATGTAGTTCAGCATTTCATTTGCAATCTTGTGTGTTTCTTTTCTCTGGTAAGGTAGTTTGAGTTCTGCAGTTGTTTCCAGTGTGAAAAGGGAAGAGACAGTGTTTGTCAGTGGTCAGTAGTCATGCCAGTGTATAATGCAAGCTGCCTTTAGCAGTAAGGGATCTGTTTGCCCAGACCCAGCTTGCCCTGCAGCTAAATTGGGAAGAGCTGGAGGGAGGGTCAGGTGGTGCTGCTGATGTGGGTCAACCATTTCCACACATCAGATGGGTCTTCAGTTTGGCAGGTTGTTTATTTTCCTGAGCGACAGACTCCTAGTTCTTGCTGCCTGCATCCCTACAGATAAATAAGTCTATGTCAATAGGGCTGCTTTTTTAAGATATTTTTCCAGAACAGTTTAGAAATAGCCCATGTACACACTGAGCTTGAGGATTCCTCCACCACACAGCTGCTGCTCACTGCCTATAGTTGCTGTTTGCATTGTGTCCCAAGTCCCCTGGGTTATCCCTTTAATGTCTTTGACATTAAACACCTGAACAGTTGCTCAATATACAGAGTAGGAAAAAAAGGTGAAGCGAGACGGACAAAAGATAAATGGAGGTTGGTAAAGAAGGTACCACTAATGGTTCAAGCTAAAATAGCTTCTTTTATGTTCCAGTAGGTCTCTGAGACACAAATACATCACAACCATTAGCCATAAGGTGCACAATTTACTTGTGTTAGTCTTGCTGCTCTCATTTCATTCTGTTTTACTGTTCTCAAATATTTTTCACGCAATTATGATTATGTAGTTACAGTGTGCTTATGTGGGAAAGAAGCTCTGAACTGTTTTCTTCACATAGTGTGTTCTGGAAGAGTGTTCAAACCAGAGCTAAAGGTTTCAAGAGGTATCAGGTCCTCCCTGTGTGGCAGTATAACATTTAATAATAATACAGTCATGATGCTGCTGGAAAAGGGTGCAAAATTCACCTGTAAAAGCAAACAATAAATTATATTAACAATATGGGGAAAAAGTAATGGACTGGAAACTGGGGAAGTCCAGAATGAAATCTGAAATGGTGCACTTAATCCCTGTGTTAAACCTGAGTATCTGGGGGATCTGACAGTGGTCCAGCCACAGCAAGGGAGTGTTTGGGCAAGGCTGTCGTGTTGGGTCTGGTGCAGGTACAGTAAGGCAGTGAGTGTTAGCCCTGAAGGGGGCTGCAGAGCTGCAACATTGCTGTCTGGAGCCACAGGGCTTCTTCCCCCAGCTTCTGCACTTCATTAAATCAAGCTTTTACAGCAGGATGTGACGCCCAGAGCAGCACGGTGAAGTTTTTGGTTCTAATCACAGCTTAGTGCTAAGTAATCAGCCCACACACTGCTAATTAGGGGGGGTAGAATAATGTCTGATATGACTTTAAAAACTGTATTTTCCTCAAATCCTACGCTGTGTTTCCTCTGTTGGAGTCACACGTCCATGAACTGTCATCTGATGAGGCAGCAGAACACACAGTGATTACTAAAAGGTGGATTTCAGACCCTGCATGTTTCCATCTTGCCAGGAGGAGTAGAGGCATCAGTCTGAAAAGAAAATTGCTAAGGAGCCAGAAGTTGCTTTCAGTGAAGTTGAGCAAGAGCAGGAGGGTGAAAGGAATTCCTTGAGAAACGGAGCCCAGGAAATCTGGGCTGTGTTGTTGTCAGCAGCACATCCCTCTGGGGAGAGCCCTCTAAAGTGGCACTGTGAGCTGCTGTCAGGCAGTGCAGACCTGGCTCCATCAGCCACACTGCTTGAGATCAGAAGGCACTAAATCTGTCATGAATCTTGTCTTAATCTACCCAAAAAGGTGTGCAGTGAATGGGCAGGATCTGGATCAACCTAAGGAAAAATTAACAGGAAGGATACTCTTCCTTCTTATGAACCAGTCTTCTCTCTGCTGAGAAGTGTTATGGTGTGCATTGACTGCAGCAAATAGCTCCAAGTGTGTTCCTGCAGGCTGGAGTCCTTAGGAGTGTTTGTATCAATGTATTTCTGGGGTCCTTAAGTGTGTTTTGCATCAATATATTTACTGTGCAACGTGTATGTATTATGGAATTATAGTAACAGTCACAATATTAGTTTTGGCAGTGCAGGTCACAGAACTTAACTTTGGGAAGGAAAGCACCGCTGGCATCACAAAATTATGGCCAAGGAAAGGTGTCATTTTCAGAAAGGTGTCATTTCGTTAAAAAGCCGTTTTGGCAAAGAAAATTGACTTGCTCTAATCAACACTATTACAATGTAAAATAACAGAGGTGACTACACTTTTATGGGCACCTGAGCATGAAATGGTGAAACAAGATTTCCTGTGAAATGAGGGAACACAAGGGCACTTGCTGTCACCTCCCTACTGCTCTGCCCCCAGAAGGGAGAAATCACACCAGAGAGCACCTGGGTCAGGTAAAGAAGAAGCATGCATCATTTAGTTTTTCTGTTTTACTGATTTCAAGTGTTCAAAATTCTTGACTGACGCTCTCCAGAATAAAGAGGTTTAAAAATAGTAAATGTCATAAATGCTTTCTGGATTTTATTTCATAATCAAAGTAATTACAACGCTATTCAAGGTTAAGTGCCTTAACATTATTAATCATTCATTACCTATGATTGAATTAAGGGCCAGCAGTATTTAAACCAGTCCTACAGTCACTTGTGAGCTGGCTACTAGCCCTTTCCTAAGATAAGTAGCACAACTCCACCATCTCCAGGGACTCTGGCAAAACATTAGTTTTTGTAGCATGACTGAAAGGTTACCAAGTTTGGGTTATTTTCAGTCTGTGGGAGTAAGTTCCAGAAAAAGAGCTGGTTGGGGAATTCTCCAGCAGAAGGTTTTTCAGTAAGAAAATGCCCTTTTCTCTGAACCAAAGTTTTCTTGCGGAGAAGGAAAGTTTGGAAAAATACATTTTTCCCTGGGAGAATGAAAACAAAGGCTGGCCCAGCTGCTGCCTTCTACATGCTCCTCAGCAAAAAGTGAGTTTAGCAGCTGGCTGCCAGGCTGGCTGCTGAGCTGAGCAGTGCCCAGCTCTGTCCCCCTGGAATGCCACTGCTGCAAAGGGACAGGAGGAGGAGGAGGAGGAGGATGAAGTGGGCAGGATTAGAGCCCTGCCCGTGCCTGGAGAACCCTTCCCAAGCTGGCTGCACAGCTCTCTCACAGCAGTTAGCAGCCACACACAATGGAAACGCCACCTCAGAGCCCAAGAAATTAAGTTTTTCTGCAAATCCATTTGTACAAAAATGTCACTTTGACCTTTTGTCGTGATTCAATACACCTCTTCTCCCTGGGGAGCAGGGTTTGTGTTCTCCAGACAGTCCTGCCCACGCATCCTGGGCAGGACCTCCCTGCTGCCCTTCCCGTGTGAGTGGGGAGGTCACTCTGGAGTGACCTTGGTGGCCACGGCCACTGCCACGTCCCACGGGGAAGGGCTGTCCCCAGGGTGAGGCTTCTGGGCTGTCTGAATAAGCAAGGAACAAACAGGCCTTGAAATTCTAGTTGAGACCAGAAGAAAAGCTCAAAGCCCTCTACCAACAGAGCTATGAAATGTTTATTCCAGCCACAGCGCAGAAACACGGGTTTAATGGCACTTAAATATATCGGTGTCTCCCAGCATTCTAGGACATGAATATATTCATCTCTTTGCTTAGTGGCAGGAAATTGCAGTGATGGATTGACATCATTTTATAATTGCAAGCGATGCACAACCAAAACAGAGCTCGGGCGCTGCGCTGCATTCCAACTAAATTCTCAGTATTTGTTAATAATGAACGTTCAGCTAGCATGATATAAGAACTGCATGGATGGGATGAAATATTAATTTACTATGCTTGGGTTGAGGTTTTTAAGGTAGTCTGCTTTTCCTTGAATGCATGGGTTTATCATTATCAGCCTGAGCACAACTAGCACTCTTCAAGGTTTCTTGCTGAAAAGAAATTGAGCGTGCAAATACTCTTTCATCATAATCACGCTGGCTGTGCAGGGTAATTCATAAAAGAGCCCAGAATATATTGAAATTCAATATTGGTTTAGTCCAAATCAATATTAATAATTGTTTGCATTTTTGAAGTGCAATTTACAATTGAAAAATGTACAGGGATCAACCCGTAGTTGCTAACACATCAAATTTTCCTATTAAAGGCACAGTCATTTTCCTTCAGAATGTTTCTTATAAAGCAAGAGAAGGCATTGATCTGTGAAAACAGCTATCTATTATTTATACGAACAACACTGGAACAGGTTTTAATTATAAATGAGCTAAAAGGTCAGTAACTTTTATTTTTAGGGTCTTAATTTTAAATTTGGGTAGCTAAATAAAAATATTTACGTGGGACGGCTCCCAGTGGAAAGTGCACAGAGGGAGTAGGCACACAACAATTCTATTGTACCTTTTACAGAGCCATTAAATGTGATTGTGGAAAACTAATCATAATCTCTCTGAGCTTCAGTCATAGAACCAGAGAATGGTTTGGGTTGGAAAGGACCTTAAAGACCATCTCATTCCAACCAGGTTTCCCTCTGGTTCCTTCCAGGTTTCAGTCTGATTCCTTCCTGCTGCCAGTCTAGTTCCTTCCAGGTTCTTCTGACTGTGAATGCTTCCATTTCCACACCAAATGCAGATGTTTGTGTTTGCAGTGCTGGAGGAGCCCCCAGCCAGCCCTCAAGCATTGCCAATGTACAGGAGGGGTGGTGCAGGCACAGGGAGGGGGTGGCAGTGCCCACCCTGAGAGCCATCCCCGGTGTTCACATAACCCTGGGTGGGTACAGGGCTGCCCACCCCAAACAGGAACACATCCCTGATTTGCATTACATTTTCTGCTCCAGTATCTGAGCCCAGTTCACCAACAAGCTGGTAAGTGGCTCAGCAGTCCAACCAGAGCAGTGATGCTGGGGAGAGGAATACCAGAATGCCCTTCTCCCTCCCCAGGAGGATTCCTCTGTGCCACAAATACTCCTGGGGAGAGGAATACCAGAATGCCCTTCTCCCTCCCCAGGAGGATTCCTCTGTGCCACAAATACTTCTGCAGTTGTTCCATTTCCTGGAGCAGGCACCATTCTGCCTGTCCACATTACAGCAAAAAGAGGGAGGGAAGGACTGAAGTTTTCAGGCCATGTCTACCTTCCCCTCACTGAGAAGGGATGGAGTCACAGGCTGAGTCTGCTGTCAAATGCATCGAGTCAATGGAGTGTATCCATTCCTGCAGAGTATCAGTGGAACAACAGGAAGTTTCCCAGTGACATTTAATGATCTCCAATATTTACAGCACACAAGTATGCCTAGCAGCTGCTTGCCTTATCTCTTCTCACTGCAAATCACACAAAAGGTGCTTAAAATAATTGAATAACGGCAAAACAAATCGTAATATTCTCCCACTGTACCAGCATTACAGAACTGATTTTAAGGAGATTTCCTGCCTATTCAGGATTCTCATTACAGCTCAATATTGAAAATTGCATTCTGTTTAAAAGACTGAGTAGTTGCTCTGAAATCCATGTGTTCCCTCTGACTGCTCTGAAACTTGGAGAGTCTGAAATTCTGGTGCAGAGTAGCTTACAGAAAAGGAAGAACTAGAAGTGTATCACATGTGGGAGCCCGAGTTCCTTGTACAGTGACCATCCCACTGGTGACTCTGCTCCCCTGCAGGAATGGGACCTACAGTTCTTTGCACCTCCTGATGGAACAGCCCCATTTCTGGACACAGCCTGTGCCTGTCTCCTCCACAGCTCCTGCTGTTCCAGGCACCACTGGGCTGAAGCTACAGGTGGTATTGCAGCCCTGCCCCAAAGCTGACCTTGCCAAAATGCACAAATTTGGAAACCAAGGAGTGCAAGGGCAGGACAAATGCTCACCACCCTGTGCTCCATAAACATCCCCTTTCAGCAGGCACTCTCTACCTGAAATGCTCCTCTTGCTTGCCCAGGAAGCTCCAGACCAAAATGCAAATCCTTGTTTCAGTTTGCTTCGCAATATATCCTAACTAAAAGTTTCATATGGAATGGAAATATAAATGGCATTTTAAAGAAGAATAGTTTCCCAAGTAGATCTACTTATAGAATATGCCCTTTCAACTAGCTGCTGTGTTGTAAATGTCCAAGAACGAGAGGAAATAACTCAGCTCTCACATACGAGCACAGTCAAAGTGAAAAAGCACCTTGACTAAACAGATGGTGATCTTTCATTAGGGAGAAAGGAAATTTCAGTAAGAAACAAATTAGTCATCATGACTAGAAGGATCAAGAGGCAGTATTAGGTGAGAACAGGTACACCCTTACAGAAGTTGCTAGAGCCAAGAGAGGAGCCCTCCCCATTGCCACCAAAAGGAGCCATTTCAAGGTTATGAGGGCTATTTTCTTCTTCCTGTAGTAACCATAGTAGCATCACCACGAACCCACACAGTGGGAGCCAGGAATTTGTTTTCTTTCTGTTTTTGCAGAAATTTTGCTGTATTTTGTTTCCTCAGTTGCAGAACTAAAACCGCCCTTATTCGTGACAAAGGTTTTTAATTTCAAGCTTATAGGGACCATTTCATAATTTCCCTGGTTTTCTTGCTTGCTTATGACTCCCAGGCACAGAATCTCCACTTCAGATACTTTTATCTTTTAGGGAAAGGAAATACCATTGAGGAATCATGAACTTCCACTCTGTATTACATGAACTGTATTACACATGTCACAGTTAAGCCATAATGTGGAAAGAGAGGGCCATATATATATATATATGTACATAAAGCCACTCAAAATTATTGTTGTAAAACCTGTTTAAAATGTCTGGCCATCAAGTGATTTGGCATGGGAATAAAACTTTTACCCAATGGATAGGAACATATTGGTTAAGTTTTTACACACACATAGAGGAACCTCTCTATATATAAGCAGTTCATAAAATCAGTTTATTTATCTTTTTCTCCCCATCACAACACATTTAAAACTGCACAGAAAAATTAGTTTATAAAGGAAAATATCCAATTTATTTTTGCTTCATACTGGTGTAAAGGAGGGAAGATGTCTGGCATAATTGTTTGGTAGCTCTGGAAACCCAGGTGCATCATATCTTTTGAGAGAAGGCATTTTTGTTTGGAATAGCCAGGAAACCCATGGAAGAGACAAATGAAGCAGGACAAGTGCAGAAGAGTATAACCACTGTTACCTGATGGTGTGATCATCTACAAAACCCTTTGAAAATGTGAGAGTTGCTTTAAATAGAAAAGCTGGGCAAGTTCATTAGTGACACTCACCTGTTTGCACTATCACAGTTCCTGTGACATGTTAATTTGAAACAAACTGAAAAAAGCTGGTTTTATTTCAAATGCAGGCTGCTTTAAAGATTATGTTTTAGTTTAGGAGAAGGTTTATATTATAAACCCTGGAGGATCTTGGAGAGGTGTGTGCTTTGCCTTGCTAAGGCCCTGCTGCAGTTCTGAGCAGATTAGTAACACATGATGCCTGCTACGATTCGCACCCAGGAAGATAGCAAAGAAATCTTCTTGACTTTGAAAGGATTATGTGGGTTGTTTACTGAGTGCTGTCCCTTTTGGTCTTAAATTGGAGATGAAAGTGGAAACCAGAAGTGCCAGCTTCCTATTGCAACGTGATGGAAATGAGAGGAGCAGCTTTAGCAGCTTTGCCAATGGTTTTGGAATGGGAAAAAGGGGTCATTCACTGTCACTCTGACTTCAGCCGTAAAGTACAGTATCAGTTCTGCCAAAATTCAGGCTCTGGCACACTATGTGGGTTTACTGTACCTTCCAGCAGTGTGTGGGTCCAAAGGACAAAACTGGTGTGTGTGAGAGAGTAGAACTGGACCCACTAATACCTAGCAAAACAATTTTCCATTAGAATAAGAGAAAGCCTCTAACCCCCCTTCCATCACTCTTTTTGATATATGCTTTAACATATATGTGAGCAAAAGAGGAGCCTGTAATTTTCAGGATTCTCTTCCTGTCAAGAAATCCCCATTTTGCATAATTGGAGGAGATGCTGAAAGCTGAGATGTGTAATGACACCAGTGACTGGAGAACAGAGCTGTTAATAGGCAATAAGTTCTGCCTCATTTCCTGCCACGCTGCTGGTGTGCTCTGGTGGCACATCCCAGGGCTGGGCAGCTCAGCTTGTTCTCTCAGCATCATCCTGGGCAGCTCAGGAGATGCCCACTGGAGCTCCTGGGGCCAGGGTTCACCAACAAACATCCTTCAGGCTAGGATTGGGCTGAGCCGCCCCTCTCCTTAAAGTATTTCACTTCTGGTTTCCAAGGATTGTGGAGTCAGAGGAACCTTTAACTTCATTGGTGATTTCATCGAAGCAGGTTTAATTGCTTTCCATGTGTGAAGGGAAAATATGAATCTAGATCTTTTCAGGAAAGAATTTTGGGGATGTTTCGGGGGCGGGATATTTTGAACAGATTCAACTTTAAATATCATATTTCACCCTTCTTCAAAATACTTTCTGTTATGACATCAGCATATGATTATATATGAGGTTGATGTAAGCCAGATAAAATATTTTTATTTTAAATCTCATCTGGAAACAAATTTTTTATTTCCAAATCTCAAGTAAAATCAAAGGTTTTGTTCTCCTGAGCTAAAATACAGGGACGGAAAATCCAACACTCAATGAACATTTGATGAATGGAAGCAGCCACAGGATTGATAGTTTCCTACCTCTTTCTATGCTAAAGAAGCCAGAAGATTTGGGGCATAATACTTGGCATTCATTTGCATTTCCTATTTCCAAAAAGAAATGCTGACAGCTACAAAATAATATGACTTTTACTATCTCCACCTCTAGTACCAGTGCCTGCTTTTGTAAAACTGCTATAAAAAGTTAGTTTTACTGGTGAATATGAATAATCTTTATGAATCTGTTTTTCTTCTGTAAATGTTATGACAAGCCTGATCTAGAAGTGGGGTAAAGCAGAGAGGGGACACTTGAGTGGTGGGAAAACTCAGTGCCCTGTGTTTGAAGGCTTTTTGTCTGTGTAAGTGCTTTGAAGCAAGGAAACACATGCTGGGCTCAGCTGCAGGGTGAGAAACAGCCCTTGTTCACACACCCCACAGAAACACAGCTCATGGACCCAGAAGTGATTGCTTCAGTAAGAACAGCTAATCTTTTTCCTATATTCTTGTAATAATATTATTCCCTTTTTTATATAATTCAGCTAATTGCCCGTATCACTGTCCAAGTCTTTAACTACATTACACAATCGAAGTAAAATTATCTTAATAACACATAAAGTAAGTGCTCCATTACAGTGCCCTCCCAGAATGCACAAAACAAAACCCAGTAAAGGGAAAAAAACCCTCACAGCTCCCAGCTGCCACCAGCTCCCTGTTAAACTTCCCCAAACCAGATACAGGAGTGCTGAAATTTAACATGTAGTTTTTATTGCTGTCAGGCAAACCTTGACTTAGAAAACCATCCCTGCATTAATAAATAGCCCTCCCAGCCAATGTGTGCCATTAACTGGGCACAGGGGACCAAGGGCAGAAGGCACTGCTGGGGTTTCTCTGGATGGAGAGCCTGGACAGTGGTGCCTCCAGAGTCCCCCAGCACTGGGAGACTTCCCAGTTTGCCTCTCAAGGATGGCACAGCCAGAGCAGTGGCAGTGCCCAGGCTCATCTCTGCTGCTCAGTACCTGCTTATCCGACAGCACACAAAGCCCCTGTGGAAATGCAGGGATCTCTGCTTTCAAAAGAACCCTTCATCCTGCTGCTCCCTGTGGATCAACAGGGAGCTCTGGCTCAGCTCTGAACCCCCAGCCTGCCATCAGCTGCAGGAGGAGCAGCTGAAGCTCACACAGCATGAGAAATTAAGTTTACCAAGTACGTGTGAACTCGGCATTTACATTCATTCATAGGTGATTTGTAATTGTCCAATTTAGCAATCAGTAGATGTTTGCAAAGAATTTGGGAGTTTTGTTGATTTGCTGATGTATATGGCAATAATTCATAATGGTGATGCTGGCATTAGTGTGTGTTCCTTGACTCACTGGGAGCTGCACCAGCACCTTGCAATAAGGGAGAGTATAAAGGTGCCCTGCAGTGGGCAGGAGCTTTACAGGGTCTCTGGCCCACCTTGGTCCTGCCCTTCCCCTGGTTCCACAGAGGAAAAAAGCCTCTTTTGCTCCCATCTTGCCACAGTGCCTTTCATCGTCAGGCTGGTTTAGCTGGGCTGCTCCCCAGCTCTCCAGTGCAGTGAAGGCACAGCAGCAGAAAAAGTTGACCTCAGCTAAAATCAACAGACCTTTTCCTGGGGGAAACTTACCCTGCTGCTTTCCTCTGCAGGGTTTTGTTTTACTCCCCTTTGATGCATCAGTGTGGCTGCTGTTAGGGAAAGATCCAGTTCTAGATGGTCCAAAGGCCATCTAAGAATACCTAAAAATGACACCATGCCCTTAGGTTGTATCTTATCGATGCCATTCTTCACACAGACTTGTTAGCAACAGCCAAGGGAGAATGTCATGTCCCCAAAATTCATGAATGAACAAACAGCCACGTGCTATCAGACAAATCCCCAAGTGCAGCCTGGCTGACCCACCTGATTAGGAATCAAACAACGGAGGTGTTGGGAGAAAACTGTCCTGTTGCCTTTCTTGGACTGATCCCCTGTCATAACATCAGTCATTAGGCTTCCAGGCTGAAAAAGCACACCTACACAGCACTGTTTGCAGAGCCACTCTTGTCAGATTTATATAAATCTTTGCAGGGTCTTACAATACTGCTTGGGAGCAGGAGGGGAATTAGTTCTGCTTTTGTGTTGGTAAAGAAAAGATTTGGTGCCTGAAATGTTTCTTAAAATATTCAAGTATTTTCCACAAACATATTTGGATTTTTTAATATTATTTTTTACATAAGACTGTACATATTTTCCCTTAAAATCTTGCTTTAATGATGCAACACCTATTCTGCTACCCGATGCTAATACTTCCTCAGCTCACAATTCATGGGAGTACTGCGGTGATTAATGAATGTCTTTGAACTGGAAAGTGCTATCCGAGTGCTAATTACTATCCGTGCATGCTCATACTTCTGCTGCTTTCAAGGGCAGAGCATTCACATTCCATGGTAATGGGAAAGCTTAGGAAAACGATATTGATACCTAGGAGTCTTATCCACCATAGAAATGTATAAAGGAAGAATAAATTAAAAGTTAGATGTTTCAATTCATTATTGCATGTTCTAATGAACTGCTCTCCATCTGTTTAATAGGTTCAGGGCAGCTGAAAATGGAGTTTAGATTGGGAGCTGCTTGCAGCCTTATCTGCTTGCACTCTCAGTGATCCTAAGTATTATAAAAACATGTTATTGCCCATTGTGAGGAGCACAGTTAAAGTGTGTGACCTCAAATCCAAAGTGCAAGTTGAAGGGTATGGAGTCATCCCAATTCTGCCTCCCAGCTGCTGGGACTCTGCATGGAACTATCCAAAGCTCCCACATAAAGCATCTCTCCCCTTCACATGGCTGAGGAAGTATTGCCTGAAGAACTGTTAGCTCCAGCTGCACTTAGGGTTGTTGTAGGATTGTTTTTTTTCTCTTCATTCATCTTTAAAATGATGCGATTTGAGTGTAAATGATATTTCCAAATGTTTTCCTTAATGAGGATAGTTTGTTCACATTTGTCAGTCAGTGCTAACTGCTTTCAGAGCTGCTCTGCTGCTGTAACTCGAGGACCAGCCTGGGAGGGCTGGGGAAACACACGCTCAGCATCTAAACCCAGCCATTGCCATTCACCCACTTTACTCTCAGAGGACATGTTAATTAAAGTCAACTGATTGAAAAAATAATTACAGGAGAATAGGGAGGGGAAAAGCTTAGACCCATAATTTCAAGATCTCTGATGTTTGAGTTCTGTGGAGAGGCAGTAATTTTGTTGAGAGCAAAGAGGTTTTCTTTCCTTCTCGGACTCCTTCTGCATTCACTGCTTGCAGAGGCATGCAGTGGTTACAGGCAACAACATGTGGCCTCTTCTTCCTTCAAATCCATGCTTTCATCTAGCTTTTGTTGCTGTTGTATCTTGAGGTGTCCTGAAGAGGCTGTCATGTCTAACCTAAAGGGCTGTGTGTTCCTGGACACAGTTGTCCTATAGGATGTGGAATAATGTAAACTCTCTAAGAGTTAAAAACTGCTACTGTGGCATTTCTTGCACTAATTAAAAACTGGCTGGGGATCTTCTTTCTTGATGCTGCCTCTGCTTCAAACAAAAACATGTCAACAAATCAAATCCAGGGAAAACAGTTTCACATCTTAAGCTAATAATAATAATTGCTCTAGAAACCCATATTTGCTCAAGGGTGTTATTCCTTTTTTAAAAAATGAGCTTAAACCTCAGCATTAAGCAAATATAAACCCCTTGTTGTTTGGGAGTGGGTGTTTTTCCTCCTCCCTCTCAAATGAGGTGTTTCTCACCAGCTTTGTGTCCCAAGAGCTGCCAGGACATTCCCAGCAGGGAAGGGCAGAGGTGCCAGTGCCTGCCCAGGGCTGGGACACCCTTCAGCTCTCTGGGGCATCCCATCCTTTCTGCAAACTTGGGCAAGACACCTGCCTCATGCCTGTCCCATGAAGCTGTGGTCATAGCATCCTCCTACCCAGGGGCATGCAGAGACCATAAATAGATGGCAAAAAGGAAAACCTTTGTGTTAGGAAGTCAAATACAATGTTTAGCACATTTACAGAATCATGGTGTGATTTCAGTGTTGTACCAGCCTTGCTGCAGTTGGATTTGGTTCAAAGTACCCATTTATCCAAACCACTGCCTGTGTAGCCAAACCAACACCAGAGAGAGGGTGGGTTGTGTTCCCTGATTGTTTGCTTATAAGACCAGTCTTTGGAACTGTACCACAGGTGCTTTGAAGGCCAATCTGACTCCCCTAGGGCTTTAGAGTTAGCATTTGACATTTACAAATAAATATATGGAATAAATGCGTGTTCCAAATGTCCATACTACACACACATGCACGCAACAGGCACACATGGACCTGCACAAGGACTTAGAACAATTTGGTTTGGCCAGTGCTGAAAAACTTCATGATGTTTTGTTTTAATTTTACTTTTAAAGGTGAGAGAAAGGATTACAGTGAAGAAATAATAAAACTACACAGTTAATGTCTGCCATGATTTAAACAGAAAATAAAGCTGAATTTGTCTATGTATAGAGAGAACCTAGGGCTCTGCATTCATTTAAGATACAAGCAGCCACCAGTGTTCCTGGCCTGGAGCACTGGCTGCTTTACACACTGAATAAATAAAGTTGCCATTAAATAACCTTAAGAACCTTATCAGTCAGAGTCACAGAAATTACTTCATCAGCACTGCACAAGTGGTGTTCTTCTTTGGTGCATTTTAGAAATTCAGAATGCCAGTGCACTGGAGAAAATGAAAAACCTTCTATGGAAACCATGGAAAGCAAACAAGTTGCCCCAACACCAAATATTCCAGGCACATGTAGAACAAATCCTTGAGACTTTTCCTGACATCTGCTTTCAACTACTTTCAATCATCATCTCTCCACAACCCACTCTCCCTGCAAATCAATGTTATACAGTCTTTCCATACTTAAAACACCCTTTGTAAATGAAGAGCACTTCAAAAACTCTCCTTTAGATCAGGTCACATTTGCAATAAGAAATAGGAAAGCAAAGTGATCCCCACCCCTGCAACCTGCTGCTGACTTCCAGCTGAGCCCCTGTGTCCAGTGATCAGCTGGTAAAAAATCCAGTTCCCTTTTGGAAACCAGTTCCACTGCCTGTGCTCCAATGCACCTTTCACTGTGTCACTGGAATACGCAGCATTGTCATAACTGTGTGGCAAAAGCATTTATTTTAATTAGCAAAGCCATGTGGCACTGGGAGTAATTTGCCTCTTTGGTTCCCATTCTTTCATTTTTTTTCACTGCTTGGTATCGTACCAGAACAGACCTTGGTTCCAGCAGGACTATTCATGGGCTTAAAGCCTCAGGGCTGTGCTCAGCGAGGGGCTTAGAATGACACACTCAGCGTGCCCATCTGGGACTGGCACATGATGAGGAGTGTTGGAGCCAGCAGGGAGGATCTGCAGAATTTCCCAGTCTGGAAACTCACTGGGAAATGCCAGGGGAGGAGAGGCAGCCGTGCCCGTGGCTCCTGCAAAGACAGCCTGCTTGCTGCCCACCATCCTTCCTCGTGGTTCCTCATGGTCCCTGCCAGCCAGGTCCAAGCCCTGGGATCAGGAATTCCCTTGGGATTCAATACAGTCCAAATCCTGGGACCAGGATTTCCCTGGGAAATCAATACAGTCCAAGTTTTGGTACCACGATTTCCCTTGGAAATCAATACAGTCCAAGTCCTGGGACCAGGATTTCCCTTGGGGTTCAATACAGTCCAAGTCCTGGGACCAGGATTTCCCTTGCAAATCAATACACTCCAAGTCCTGGGACCAGGATTTCCCTTGGGGTTCAATACAGTCCAAATCTTGGGACCAGGATTTCCCTGGGAAATCAATAGAGTCCAAGTTTTGGTACCACGATTTCCCTTGGAAATCAATACAGTCCAAACCCTGGGACCAGGATTTCCCTTGGGGTTCAATACAGTCCAAGTTTTGGGACCACGATTTCCCTTGGAAATCAGTACAGTCCAAATCTTGGGACCAGGGTTTCCCTTGGAAATCAATACAGTCCAAGTCCTGGGACCAGAATTTCCCTTGGGGTTCAATACAGTCCAAGTCCTGGGACCAGGATTTCCCTTGGAAATCAATACAGTCCATGTCCTAGGACCAGGATTTCCCTTGGAAATCAGTACAGCTGCTGAGCTTTTCCAGTGGGTGACCTGTGGCTGTGTTTATCACAGGTGAAGAGGCAGCTGCCAGTTGTTCATCCCTCTCTCCATGTCTGGCATGCAAGGTGCAACTTTTGGGATCGTTTCCTGCACATTATCTCACTATGTGTTTTGTATTGTTGAGTGTGTGAAGAATAAAACGTGACACATGCTTCACTTGGAGCAAGCAAACTACTAAGAGGGGTTTCTCTACAAATTGTAGAGAAATATGACCATTTTTCCCAAAATGCGCCTTTTAACTATATATTACATTGCCTTTTCAACGTGTTAAAAGCAGGGACATATAATTAAAGACAAAGTGCTTGGGCAGAAATGGACTGGATGACTGCAATTAACTGTACAAAGGGAATACCAGAGAAATCAGTTACTTGCTCTGAACAATAACTTGAATCTACTAATCTGCATTGGAAAAATAAATGGTCTATATGTTAAGCTTTAGGGCTTTGGTTTTTTCCTCTTGTAGACATATTGCACCAGACTTCCAGATGAGAGGACGAGACTATGAGTGAAGGGTGGCCTGGAGATCGTCTGTGGTTCTTTTCCTGGGTCAGAACAGGATTGCTCTGAGAACAGTAATTATGAGGCTGACATGCATGTTCTCCTTCATCTTGCTGTTTGGAGCAGTTGGACTCGTCGTCTTCATTCACCTGCAGGATCCAGAGGAAATAGTTCATCAGCAGACACCAGGTTAGCATTCCTATTTCTGTTTGAATCACCTGCTCTTTCATGTCCAACAGTTTGTACTTATGCCTTTAACATGTTTCACAGAGGTTGCCTCTAAAAAGGTATGTAATTCTTAATGAAGGCAGTCTTGAAAGCAATTATCAATTTCATTTTTAAAAGCCATTTGCTGAAAAAACAGTTCCAAGACCCAATTAACTGGTTATACAGGGATCTTTGCCAAGAGGCACAGGGTCCAGCTGCATGGAGTTAAATTTCTGCTTAAGTTGAGACCAACTTCAGCTGCCAACTATACCACTATAAATATGAAAATGAGAGATTTCACCAAAAGTTCTGTTCCTGCAAATGCACACCTCTGAATCTACCTTTGCCTGCATGGAGTATTCAGCGTGTCATGAGATGCTAAATAAGAGATGCACAAATGAGTCACACCAGAAACATGAAATACCTTGGGGATGCATTCATTTAATTTGCTTAACTTCAATTGAACCTGTCATAACTATCATTCATAGGCATGCCATCCTCTTGCACTACTCATTGAAACTGTGAGAAGCCACAAAGACCACAGAGAGAGAACTAGAAAACTGGGGGCTGAAATAGTAGTTTCTTTTAAAGGAGAGGCACACAAGAAGTATGAAAAGGCACAAGATCTCTTGATTTCCTTACAGGCCCCTTTGACTACAGCTGTAGTGAAGGCTGGTTTAGAGCCTAGACAAATGCCAGTGCAGTCAGAATAATGCCACTGTGGGCTGGGGTTGTGTCCCTCTCTTTGCTCTTACATGCACTGAAATTGTCCCTTTTAGAAAGTCTTTTCATTTGACACCTTCATCACACAATGAACACAACTGTTTGTATTTAAAAGTATTACTAACATTTTTAAAGGAGCTGAACCGTATCACAGAGAACTCTTAAATGATTACATTAATTGCTAATTTCTGTGTTCAGCTTTATTAAGTGCTTATTTCCATGTCACTAAACAATCTGTACTTTAATATGTTTATTATTTAGTCCAACTGCACACCAATTTTGAAAGCAGCCACTCAGCTGAAACTATAGAAATAATGAATCTTCAGTGTTGTGCAAAGCAGAGGATTAACTAGTCCCTTCAGTGCTTTTGCAATTTATTTTTGTATGCTTAGATGCAAAAGAGCTTGCAGATTAAAACCAGGAGTGCTGGCCATATTTGACCGACAGTGGCCAGTGGTTTGGGGATGAGGGGAAAGATGTGTGGGCAGGCAGTACTCTAATGCATCTAAGAATGTGTAACATTGAAAAGTTAATTCTTTTCTCCCGAAAGGGAAGGATTTTCAAGTTTTGTCTCAAAACCAGTGCAATTTCTGTTCTGTTTTTTTCATCATTTGTCCCTCATCTTGACCTGTCAGACCTCTGTTCTCTGCCACAAACCTCTTGAACGCCCACTGCTGATTGTGGTACATTGTGAAGTGATTTTTGAGAGTGGTGGAACTGGAGGAGGGGACACCCAAGCACATTTAAATACGAGCAGGTTTGAACAGAGCTCCCACCTCTGTAAGGTACTGGGTTGCTGTGGATGCCTAAAACATGAGCATCCCGACGATGCTGTCACTGCCAAAGGCATGGAATCAATTCCTCAATTCTCACATTCAATTGCTATTTGTGTTAATAGGAACCAGGCTGCACCCCTGAGTAAAAGGTGCTCAATACAATTACTCTGATTTCTGTTTGGCTGATTTTTCCTGCACGTGAAGTGCTTTCAGCTCCCAGTGGACTCAGGAACTCCTCATGTCCACTGCTTCTGAAAATGATACCAGTTATCACTGAACAGATTAGGGGGCTTAAAGGACACAGGGAAAAATATCCATTCATTTCATTAGAAAGAGAGGCAGGCATATTTCATTTCTAGACAGTCCCCTGTGAAAATCTGTCAATCACAGGTGACATTTTTACCGTGGTGAGAAGGATCCTTCCCTTCCTCTGTTTCTCCTTAAGGGGGGCTGGTTCTAATGGAGTTGGGCTATTAATATAATTTGCTTGCCTGGTTGCTCTCTCAATAGAATTGAACAAATGCACGTGTCATTAAGCTACTTAGGACAATAGATTCTACATGGCAAAGCTTTCCTGGATTAGCCTTTGCTTTTGTATTTGCTGCATGGTAATACACATTTGCCAGACACTGGAATCTCATCAGCAGGGCTGGAGAGAGGTCAGAAATGTTGACATTTTCCACTGGAAAACAGGGTAGGAGAATTTTGCATTGTCCAAAAGGACATTTTTCATTGTTAGTACGTTCAGTCATCTTTAATTTAAGATAGTACAACTTATGAAACGAGATTAATAAAAATACTTTGGTACTTTGGTTTTATCTGTCTGTTCCGGAAATTGTTCTTGATTGTTTTAGGCGTAGCAAGCATGACGGTGAGACCTTGATGTAGTACTTAAACCAGTATAAAATCCACAGTCATAAAACTTTAAGTAATGCTTACATTATTTTCACTGAGCAAAGTACTCCTGACAGTAGCTGTTTGTGTTGATTTGTTACTATTCATTTATTCTTTCCCTGTGCTTCACATTGCTACCTAATTGTGATGCTGTACCGAGAAAGCAATATCAAAGTAATTTTCCACAACATTAGTTACAATTTTCTTCTGATCTTTCAAGTGAAAAAATCCCATCCTGTTGGCTTCTATGAGCATATAAACCTTGATTACATTTATCTGTTGGAAACCAATGCTTACGAAGTACATGTGCCCGGGATAGAGGATGTAGAGCCTCTTTTGCTGATTGACAAACATGCTGTCTGTGTAGTTTTATTTATATAGCACACATCACTCTGAGTAGATATATTTAAGACAGACAGCCATTTAGGGTGGGCAAAACAGATTTCCCAAGCCAATACATTAAATTCAGTAGATATTCCTGTGGTCCTTAAAGAGACAACAACTTCACTTAGCACAGTTGTTTTCTTGGCATCTATGAAGAGTGCTCTTACTAGGGAGAAGGCAGGGGGAAACAGGGGTGTGGACTGAGAAGTGGGATGAGTGATAGTCATACACCACACAGAAATGCAATGTCGTTTTAAAATCCTCCCTGTATAGGTATATACCCCCTGCAGATGCACTGGAGCAATCCCAAGCACAAATACAGGCTGGGCAGAGAGTGGACTGAGAGCAGAAGAGGGGCTTGGGGCTGCTGGATGAGAAGCTCAGCACAACCTGGCCATGTGCTCTGGCAGCCCAGAGAGCCAGCCATGCCCTGGGCTGCATCAAAAGCAGTGTGGACAGCAAAGAGAGCAAGGTGATTCTGCCCCTGTGCCTCTCTCAGGTGAGACCCACCTGCAGAGCTGCCTCCAGCCCTGGGGCACCAGCACAAGAAGGACATGGAGCTGCTGGAGACTCCAGGGCAGGCTGGAGCCTCTCTGCTCTGGAGACAGGCTAGGAGAGCTGGGGGGTTCACCTGGAGAAGGCTCTGGGGAGACCTGAGAGCCCCTTCCAGTGCCTAAAGGGGCTCCAAGAGAACTGGAGAGGGACTTTTTACAAGGGCCTGGAGTGATAAGGCAAGAAGGAATGGCTTCAAACTGAAGGAGGGTGGATTTGGATCAGATACAAGGATGAAATTCTTCCCTGTGAGGGTGGGGAAGTCCTGGCACAGGTTGCCCAGAGAAGCTGTGGATGATCCATCCCTGGAAGTGTCCAAGGCCAGGTTGGGTGGGGCTTTGAACAACCTGAACTAGTGAAATGTGTCCCCTGCCCATGGCAGTGGAGTTGGAATTCAATGACCTTCAAGGTCCCTTCCCACCCAAATCATTCTACTACTCTAGGATTTTGGGATATGAAACTTGGCTTCTGTGGTAATCACGCCTTTATTCTTAAAACAGGCACACTAAAGGATCTGTTCTGAGAAAGGCAAGCACATGTGCCCATGGTGCACAAGAAAAATCTTAATACATACATCCCCATCCCAAGGCATGAATCTCCTGTATGTGACAGGATATTAAACATGAAAAAACTTTTCAGGAGCTAAATGTGCAGCCACTGCATTGCTGTGTTTGTCCTGGAACCACAAGAGAAGGGGCCTGTCCAGCCCTGTGGTTAGCAGGAGGCTTCTTCAGTATCACAGGGGAGAGTCCCAAGGGCTGCCAGGCACCTTCACAGTCTCAGCTGAGGCCACTGCAGTTGGTGAGAATTTGGGGCTGTGAGACCTGCATTTGGGTGGTACAAAAAAGAGCCACTTGGACAAACAACGTCAGGAAGTGAGGGAAGAGTGTAAAGGATGCAAAGCATCCTGGCAGCTCTCAGGTGGATTGGAAATGCCTACACAACTGCTGAGCTGCAGGACTGTGGTCCTGACTGGCAGGTGGTCAGGTTTGGTCCTCAACACCAGGAAGGACCACCAAGTCCCAGCAGGGACACAGTACCCACAGCTGTACTACACACCACGTGCTCTATGGACTTCAGTCAGAACAGATGGGATATCCTGGCATGCTACAGACTCTTCTAATAGGGGATTTTACCACGTCAAAATTAGGGGAAGTATTAATATTCCTCCACATCTACATTCATGTGCAGATTTCTCTATATGGTGAAGAAGGCTGTGAGACAAAAATACTACTGTGGTTTTGCCGTGTGACTGTTGAGTTCACAAACCTGTAAGAGTTTTCAGTTAGAACTTTTAAGATGAATGTATGTGGTCACACACTCCTCTGGGAGCTGGTAAAAGGTGGGAAATACATCTCAAAGGATCCATGTTGTGAAAACTCCAAAAGGGTGAAAATAGGGAGTGGAATGAAAATGGCTTTGTACTCTGGCTGTATCAGAATTTGAAAGTCAAATCTGAATATAACCAAGCCTGAAAGTCATCTGACTGAGGCTCTGCAGTGATTGCTGTCCTTACCTCTTTGACCAGTTTCTAACATTATTCTGTCATCTTTCTTTTTTGCTTTACTAAGGCACTGATGAGGAGGAGAGGGAGGAAGGAGGGACTGGCATGCAAATGCTCTTGTCCCTGATGGCTCCTGGAAATATTACAAATACCTCAGAGCAAATAGCAATATTACAGCTGCACTGAAAGTTCCTTATTCAGAGCACACACACCTTGTTACTCACAAATTACACTCCTATGCACATCTCCATGCTCGCTGTACATTTCCATAGCCCTGTCCCAGTGCACAAGGTTTGTCAGACTGGAAACTTTTTATAAATACAATTGAAAATGAACTAATATTGATAGATAATTTCAGAAGTAATTTTCCTGCAATTTACAACTTCCTGCTCTTTATAAACCAGAAGCCATTTATTCTGCTTCTCAACTGACAGGATGAGCAGCGATCAAGAGCAAAGAATCTGGTGGCTGTAGCAGAGGTGAGTGGGCTCTCCAGTGCTCTCCTGAGGCAGAAGCAGCATCTGTTACATGTGTAAGGGTAGTTCCACCAAGTCAAGAGTGGATGAACCTTGTGCAGTCACATCCTCAGAGTCTTTTGTGGCTGAACCTCCCCTAGCAAAGAAATGTGGAGAAATGTGGTCTTACGAGTATGATATTGCCTTTTCTGCTGCTTGAAATGGTTGTGGTTCAGACTGTGAATGTGAACCTGGTGGGTTTTCACATTGGAAAGAAGTGCTGGCAGTGACACCATCACCTGCTGCTACAGGGGATCCAACACTGGCCAGATGGTTTCAGAGGAGACCCTACACCACACTGCCAGTGCAAATCTGTGCAAGAGAAACGCAGTCTGGTGCTGAAAGCAACCAGGAATAGGCTGGTTTATCACAAGTAATAAATAGAGATTGTCTGCTACAACACTTTCTCCCTGCTTTCATGGCTATGCCGTATCCTTGGCAGTCTTATGAAAAGTGCAGCATTTATTTATCACACAGTCTCGAGAAAGTGGCACTTTTTTTTCCTTTTTTTTTATAGTTTCTGTTAACATGCTTTGGCCCAAACCCCAGTAAAACAAATACACCTCTTATTCTATAGCATGGCAGGCCAGCATTTATTTGACCAGTATTTCCTGTCAGCCATCAGTAAGTGTTTCACAGGAGTCAGAGCACTGAGGTGTTAAGGCTGTGGAACTGGGATCCAGTTGTGCTTTGTTCCTGCCTTGCCCTGGATTGTGCTGTATCAGGCAATTGACCCACTGAATATTTCCATTCCAATTCTCTGCAGAGGATTCAAGGTACCCAAGCACTGCTAGATCCCACAACAAAAATGCAAGACCAAACCATATGAACTCTGACGTTGGCACCAAAGGCAGTGCAGTGGCAGCAGCAATCATAATCCCACTGCAGAGCTGCACACACACAGCAGGGGACTCAACCAGATCCACTGCCCATTTATTCAATGGCATAAAAACCACGTCACCTAATCCCAAATGTATTTATCAGCATGAAACCAGAGGGATCTAGTGCTAAATCATTCCTGTGATGCAGCTTTCCCTGCCACAGGTTTCCCTATCCTCTCTCTTTCTGAGAGCATTTCTTCTCTGAATGGTTAAAAAAAAATAAAAAAGGGGGTTGATGTTTCCTTTAAAACCTACTCTTAAAAACTGTCAGAGGTTGACACTTCTTTGTTGTGCCTGGCAAAATAAAAAGTGACCTGCCATCTCAGAGCTGCATTCATTTATGGATCTTGGCAACCTTTCATAGGCAGAACTCAGCTGTGCTGTGATGTGCCAGAGGACTCTCAGAGTGGCAGCTTTATGAAGGTGTATTCCTAGGGAATGAGCCTGGATGCTTCTCAGATTCCTCTGGAAATTTGCAGAGTCATTACAGAAATGTGTAGAAGTTGATCAGCAGACTTTCCTCTCACCTCGAGGCACTTATTCTGCATATAAGGCTATATTCAGTTTTTCATGGAAAATGTGTCAGCACCAGAAAGGCTCCTTCCATATGTCTGCTATCATTCAGTTTGTGTGATTTTTAAAACATGATAGTGTAGTGAGGAGCTCAGGTCAGTTTAAAATACTTTCTGGATTTTCTGCAGTTTATGCCATTTTAAATATACTTTATGTTTCCATTTCTGAAAGTTATTAATGTTCCCCCTAAAAGCTTAACCAAAACTTCCTCTCTCCAGCAATATCATCCTTTTTCATTTAGTAAACATTAATTTTCCTTTCATGATTCTAGTGGAGCTTGAAATTAAAGGTGGCTTTCTTCTCTATTATGGGTTTCTTTGAGTATCAGCATCAAAACTGCCAGTTTACTGCCTTAGCACTGGTCAAGAGAGCAGAAAAAAGCCAAAGAACTGATCTTATGCAGCCCTACACAAGAGCAACTTCTTATGGACACCTCTATCATTTTCTCCAAACAAAAAATCTCTCTATTTTTGAAAGTAACTGACTGGCTTTGGATCTGTAGCCATCCCCAAGGTGGTTATCTGATTTTAAGCTCATTCTGCACAGCCCCCTCTTACAGGACACGAACTCATAGCAGGAGTGCAGAAAACCACTTTGTTATGGGCTCGACTGCTCCCTTCCAATGCCTGAAGGGTCACAATATTCTGCATCTTGGGAAATTAAGCCCCATCTTTGTCCCTCTTTGGGCTCAGCCCCTTCAGAAGACCTATGTGATGATTAAGGGGCAATATGCTCCAGGCAGGCCCTTCCTCCACTGCCCCTTCTGCACATCAGGGCACTTCAGACCTGCTCTTCCTCTCTTTTATTTCAGAAGCACTATCCATACCTACAGGACTGGAGTCTTTGGGGGCTTCTGTTCCTCTCTTTAGCTGGAAACCACACATTCTCTCATAGAGCTCTTTACAGGGACTGTAGATCTGATGTTTTGCCCTTTGTGGCACATTAGCCAGGAGATCCCTGTTTGCAGATTTTGGGTATCCCTAAATGATGAAAGGGAAAGCTGCTGTGGCACTGAGGATGTGTGTGCAACGCACCCAGGGCTACGTGGGACATCAAGTCATTTATGGAGCAGTGGGAACCAAACAACCTCAGAGGGGAAAAAAGGCAGGGTGTGAACAAAATTCCTCCTCCTTTGAGAGGGCACCTGTGCTCCACTGCCCTGTTCCTGTTCTGTTCTAATCCATTTACCTTTCTCCTTCCATCTGGCATCAGGAATGGCAGTGCTGAGCTTCCTGTAGTCATGGCACAGATAATGCACGGGGCAAACAAAGGTATATTGGCTTTAGGATTACTGTAGGCTTGAATTCATGGGAACCTTTGGATGGCCTCCACCTGCTGCAGCTGAGGGGCTGATGTGGAAGTGGAGAAGACACACAAGTGCTTATTCTGGTGGCCAGGAGGACAGAAAGCACAAGCCTAAACAAAGGAAACTGGTCATGTGGCTCCTTGAGAAGGGTAGGAGAGGAGACTCCTTTTCTCAGGCTATAGTTAGTGCTCAAAGGTCAGGATCCCACATCCCAGTTTCCAGCTTGTATTTTCTTTTTCTTGACTTGTCTGACTTGACTTTTTTATTTGTTCATAAAGTCCTGCACAGTTTTATACCCATAAGTCAAACCATAGGAGAAATTACAGGCAGCAATCACTTCTGCTCTGTGTGAACTGAAGGCAGCTTTAATTGGGCCCTACTAATTGTGCATGCAGCTGCTCAGGAGAACATGATGATGCTTATCTCATGCAGGAAAACAAACTCCTCTCACTCCTCCACTGTAAACAAGTGAAAAAGTGTGTATTCAAATACTCAAAAAAGGAAATGTATGTAGGTACCAGGAATGTTGTGCCATATATTCAGTTCTGTACTCGTTGAGACTTTAATGGAATTCACTGTAATTGTTCAGAACTTATCCTAAAGACTGTGTTTAGAACTTCACAAGGCTGGAATGCCATTCACATGCCCAAAACAAACATCAGCCCCTCAGACACCAAGTTCACTTGGACACTGTGAGCAGCCAAGACTAACAGTGGAAACCAATCATCTGTTTTTCCATAAGCTGTTAAATCAAAACCTGCCCCCCCACCCACCTTTGGTCAGCTCAAGAGATGCTACTACCTTGTAAACAGGAGTCACTACCCAATTAAAATTCCAATTATTCTGCTTTTATGAGCTGCTCATTCTCATACTCTTGGAAGGAGTTAAGTTTCTCAGGAATGTACCAAGCCAGGTATCGTTTACCACCTGGACATTGTGATGTGCTCAGTGCTCCAGGGGCAGAGCCCAGCAATACCTGCACAATGCTCCTTGGCATCATTTATATTTTGTAGGAGAAAACAAAGTGAACAGCCCTTAGCAAACCATTATCACAATGGTGTTAGGAACTAAAGCATATAATTTCTCCCCTATTTCTCCCACATAAATGGGAAACAGAAAAAGAAAGGGTATGTGCAGCAGCAGAATGGTGGGAAAGGAGATCTGAGAAACATCAGCTGAGATAACTTCCTTTTCTGTTCTTCCCATTTGAAATTATATCATTTGTGGGGGTTTTGTAGGAAAACATCCAGAGAGACTAGTCGTGCTAGATACTTTAAATTATTTTTTTAAAGAAAATTTAAAAAAAAAAAATATTAAAATGAAAATGTTTAGTTAAATTAGAATGTAACAGAGAATTTACTGCAGTTTTATAATGCATGTTAATAGGCAGTGGGCCCAGAATCAGTATGACTGAAGTTCCCAAGGGTGCTGCAAAGGAGACAAGAGAAGCAGTGAGGAAAATGTATTTCCTACAGTTAATTTACAGTAGTTAGCAAACTTAGAAAGAACACCTGGAATTTTTAAAATCACCACATATTCCTAATGAACAATAATGATCTAATTATATTGTACTTCCATATCCCATTCTTTGAGACATAACATATCTTTCCTCTTGCTTGTTTCCAGAGATCAAATTATATATTCAGTATATTCTGATTGTTCTCTGCCTTTTCCTCTGAAGGCACTGCCTTCACTTCTTAATTGCAACCCAGTGGAGATAAGTTCACCACAACATAATTTAATGAACTATGGAAGAGTTACCTCTTTCTGCATCAAGTATCAAGCTGCATGTCAGAGAAAGAGTATCTCCTAGGTGAGGTTTCAGTAGATAATAATTAACTAAGACATTCCCGAAAATCATATCACCCCCTCACAAGTGCAGCCCTTCTCCCACAGAATTGGACAACACAGAGAGTTCATGAGCCAAGGACACAGTTCCTAAAAGATGTTCAGTCACACCATTCCTTTCCTCCATGGAATCACAGATTAGAAAGCAGAGACCTACAGTACACAAAGGTGAATTTTGCTCTTTTTTCCCCTTCAAAGGATGGATTGTACTTGATTTACCCTTCACATGAGTCATGGATGTGCCATCCCCTCCGAGTGTGGAGCCTTTGCTTTGTGCCCCGAATGGTTCTGAGCAGATCGTGTCAGCTCAGCACCTCCTGCCCCTTCATTTCGGGTCTTTGGCAAGAGATTTCTGCAGCAGCAGCCTCGCTGCATTTTTGGGTTATTTATGTTTTTGGGTAGGGGGGAAAACTCAGATTTTTAAATGTCCCACGTGAGGTGGCCTGGGGAGCAGACTGAGCTGCCTGCAGTCCCCCTGCCATCCTTCCTCACCTCCGTCATCAACTCCCTGTCCCTGCCTTGAGCAGCCAAATAGTCCCTTGATTTTTGTATATTTTTGTTGCCATTAATTGTTAACTAGATTTCAAATTCCTCGAATTAAGAGCGTGAGTCAAAGACTGGCTCCTTCTGCGTTCAGAAGGGTGGGGGTGTATTTACAGGCTTTTTCAGAGCATTCAGCCACTTTGATCACAGCCTCCACACCACCACTAACAGGCAGTTGTGATTAAAATGAAAGATGTCTCACAGAAAACTCCTGAAACAGCATTTGAAGAATTCTGACTATTTTTAATATTCATTAATTAAATGTTTCTGTCGTTTTAGCAACCGACCCCTGATGCTGTTCAAGCAATTCAAAGGAAGGGCTGATCATTAATATTCCAAGAGAAACCCTATTCCTACAGCAGCAGCTGCAATTAGCAAGGCAAACCATCTTCTTGTAGTCATTTAGAGGAATCAGAAGCAAGCACAGCAACACTGGTCTTGATAATGGCAGAGTATTTACCCTCTCCTTGTCCATGGAGAAGGTGCCTGGAGTTGGAGGCTTACCGTGGGAAAAGGCAATTCTGCTTCTGGCTGGGACTTTGGTCCTTAAACAAAGCATTTATTAGACCTGTTGCATGTAGTGACTGTGTCTCCATAGCCTAGTTGCATGAACCTGCCTCTATTTCTTTTATTTAGCAAGCTGAACTATTCTTTGTGGGGAATTTCATGAAACAGAGGTTTCTGGAGTGCACAGCTGCATTTGGGTGGCTGTGCCCATTCTTCTCCACAGCTGTGTCTGGAAAATGGGAATCCAGGGCCACATGGCCAGGCAGGTTTCTTGGACACAAAATGGGACAGTCCACAAGTCGTTTCTCCAATAAAGTTCCCGTCATGAGGAGGAGCAAAGTGTTGGTACAGACTAATAAATACGGACTTTACAGTCAAAATAAGCTCCTGCTAAATGGCAGACTGCAGTCCTGGGGTAGGGATGGCCATCAGATCCTGTTAGAGCTGCTGCCACAGACAAAAATCAGTGTGCCCCAGCTTGCTGAGCAGCCTCCAGCTGCTGTAGTGCAGACAAGGCTCCCATTGCCCTGGGGGCTTGTGTTGTGCCCTGGGCAGCACAAACCATGTCATGACACAGGGCCAGTGAAAGCCTGTCCTGCCAAAGGCTCGAGGCCACCAAGGAGGGGTGGCCAGGTCAGGCAGAAAATGGATATGCAAAAATAGAGAGGCACCATCCTACACTACGTTTTCAAGGCCATAGATTGCTTTTAAGGTAGCTAAAAGGTCCAAATAAAGGGAAGGAAAGGAAGCTTGCACCCAGCAAACCTCAATATAAAGAAGCCTGTACGTCCACAGAATAATTTTAGTGGCTCACAGACTTCTTGAAGGTTGAAGGTACAGTTTGAAGGGTATAGTTACAGAAAAGCACCTAAAGCTATGCATTTGGTTTGAACTATAAACCACAAATGCTCTCTCCAAAAGGAGAGTGAGTAAGACACATATTAGGAGTGCTCCACACCAGATACAAATAACCACACAGCTGAAAAGTTGCTTTTTCTCACTGGGCCTGTGCAGGAGCCCAGTCAGCAGTAAATGTGCCTGCACTTAATGGCCCTTTTTGCAGCCTCACTCAACTTTACAGGGGGTTAAAAACCAGCCCCACATTTCTTCAGAAGCCACATTGTTTTGTGACTATTCAGAGAACTTTTGAGGATGACTGTGAGGATCCAGCACTCTCCTCCCTGCCCGTGGTTCCCTGCACTGCTTGTCCATCACACCAGGGGCCAGAGAGATACACAGAGCAGCACACATGAGATACAGAATGGCTGGTTTGGTTTCAAATTCAGCTTCCCCAAGAAAAGGGTGCAGAAGTGATGCATGTAGCCTCTGGTACAGCTGATGCAAGCTCATCCTTTAAGCTGCAGTTCTGCTCAGTCAGTGCCCCTTTGCCCAGACAGCAGTGCCAGCCCTTCTGGAAGGGAGTGGGACTGGCTGGGGACAGCAGTGAGCAATCCTGCAGGCAGGGTAGAGTGGGAAGGCTCTAAAGCACCCCTGGTCAGGCTCAGCAGGTTCCAGTGACACCTCTGCTTTCAGCCCCTGGGCACAGGGGTCTTTCTTGGATTGCATTAGCCACTCATACATACAAATTTGCTAATGATTATGTTCCCTCCTAAAGCAGGTGGAGGTCCATGTGCTTTGAAAATAGCTTTAGAAAACCTCATTCCAAGAGTTGATTGAAGGTGCTACTGACTTTTCTGTTGACTGGCTTTGGATTGTGTGCCAAGCACTTATCAGTGCCTTCAGCCCCTGTGCATCAGTAGAGTTGAACTCGGCTTAGTGAAGATGATGCTCTGCTTTTTTCTTATTACTGGTTAAAATTCATATTCACAGTGCAGCACTTTGAATCAGAGCTTTTCCCCAGATGCTTCTGATGCTTATCCTCCTTTGTTAGAGAGAATGCTACGTTGTCTCACAGAGCTGGTGGCCTCTATTCAGAATCCACCACACTGCAAAGAATGATGTTGTCAGACAGACTGATCTTTCTCCAATAGCTTTTGCAGCACTTCTGTTATAAAGATGTTAAAGATAACGTGGAAGAGAAAAGGAACAGATTTAGAGTCTTGGGATAACAAAATACAAAGCATGACAAAGAGTCATAATACTGATACTTGTAATTGAAAGAGCTGCTGAGAAAGTGTATCCTGAGCTTTGGGGAAGAGGAAGGCAAATGAGTGATGTAGGCTGCTAAAAATAACAAATAGATTTTTGTGGAAAAGGATAACAATATTCTTTTTAAGGATTGCTCATTGCTTTGTTTCATTTTTGTAACTGATATTGAATTATGCTGACTGGAAAGGGCATCAGTCCAAGACAGCACATCTTCAGGAACCTGAGCCCCCAGTTCACAGTTAAGTTAATCCAGGGAACTATTTAAGTGTGATAAAAGACCAGAAATAGCATGTATATCATGGGAACAGAGAGTCACATCAGTTATTCTAGCTCTGTGAAGCGGAAATGATAACAGATTTTAAAATGCATTGATATTGAGAGTCCTTAATAATGTTATGCTGAGTTAAAGTTATGGCCCTGCCTTCAAGGCTTAGTTCTGCTCACATGTCAAGGTCTGAACACAGCCTGCTAGGTGGCATTTTCTCAAACAACAACAACAAGATCTCAATCCCCCACCTTTAAACTTTAACTGGTAACTGTGGGTAGAAATTTAAGCCAGTGATAAATACTTTGCAAGACCTCAGATACTGAGGAGTAGAAAGTTCTGTAAAGAAAAGCTAATTAAGTGTACAGGAGGCAAAGCACAAGGTTTATTAGGCAGACTGCACATGTCCAAAGACACCTTATGCAAGAGTGGAAGAGGTTCTTCTAACACATATCATCATCCTTCATGGTAATTGTTCTATCCTCCTACTAAACAGAAGGTACAGCTTGCTCTGACCTCTCCTTTGGTTAGATTTCCTATTTCTTGGAGTCAGCCCTTTTCCTGGTAGAAAGACAAAGCCTAACCCAACAAGAAGCCCTAGGTCAGTACCTGCTGTTAAATATCTCCTCATTGCTGAGGAAGCCACTCTGAACAGCAAAGGAGTTACACCAATTGAAAGAGTTGGAGTAATAATTTTGAAGTATAATATATATATATAATTTTGAATAATTTTGAAGTAACATGTCATTTTTAAGTGAAGTCGTCTAACAAAATTCCTGGATTTTCTGGATTTTTTGCACAAAGTCTTGTAGCCTGCACAAGCCTTACAATTAAACCCTATCATAGTGAATAGCATGTACCAGAGCTGAGGATTAGGTGATCTTATTCCTGTAATAGGATTTGCCTGCTAATTGTCACTGAACTGACAGCAGGCTCTGTTAATAGGCGCATAGGAATTGCCATGGTGGCTCAGCTCAGCAGCCCTTCTATCCATTAAAATATCCTGTCTGTAGCATCAAGCAGTATGATGTGAGTCAGAACAAAGTGCAAGGTAGTCTGCTGTGGAATAAACTACTATCAGGTCAAGATTCTGCAGTATTCTCCTTAGCAAAAGACAGGCCATGCCCTGACCCAGGAGCACTCGTATTTCTTACAAAACTCCTTTTACCTTGACAAAGAAGCCCAGTCTTTTTAATTTCTCTTCATAAAATTCTCTTTCTGTGACTCCCAGACAACCACATAATTCAGAAGACATAAAGTGTGATGGCTCTCCTTGTTCTTCACCTGAATTTGTATATGACATCATGCTCGTGCCCAGAGCAGCTCACGGTTAGAACTTCATGGGGGACAAAGACCAAAAGCTGAGGGGTTCACCCAGAAATGTGTGACATGGTGGTGCAAAAAATGAGATGCCTGTTCCTGAAATTATCAACCTTCAGGACCAATTGCATAAACCTTCTTGGAATTCACAAGACAACAGCAATGGGAGTGGAAATTGCGACTGAATTCAGAGGTGACTCCTGCTGACTTTTGGAGAACAGAGTCAGATCCTTAGGCAGGGCTGTAGGACAGATGTGAGCTACAGCTGCCTCCCTGGGCACTGCCCAGTGGCAAGTGGACAATGTGCAAGGAAAGAGGGTGCTGAGGAGGGAGAGGGACAGAGGTGGGTGATGTGAGAAGAGCAGCTCTCTGAATATTTGTCTCATCAAGGCTCAGAATGTCAGCCCATGGGCCAGGTCACTGAGCAGTCCAGTTCTGACTTCACTTATAGGCTGCAATCATTTAATGAAAATCCTTTCTTTATACTCCCCAAACCAAGTGGTCATTCAGAAAACTTCCACTGGGACATCTGCATTGTTGTTTCTACTGCAAGAGCAAGACGAGAGCAAGCTCTGAAATCCATACACTGCAAATCAGGTAATTATATCCCAATACACTCAAGCTCTTTCAAATCACTCATTAGTCAAACATCTGCTGCAGATTGCTATTGGGCCAAACTTGTCTGTTGGGTAATTCAATGGACTTCAGGACCATTTAAGCAAGGGAAAATCTGTTCCAACACATGTAATGTCTGTAGATAATTTGCTGTGGTTTAGAGGTTCTTCCTTGCACTGCTCTAGCTTGAAATCCTCTTGCAGTGCAGTTACTATTTACTAGCTTGTGCTGACACATCCACTTCTTCTGGCTTAACTCAAGAAAATTCAAAATGCACACACTGCCAAGGAAATGAATTTATTCAATAAGCCCTGCAATGTCAACTCTTACTAATTCTGTAATGCTGGAATAAACAAAGCCAGAAATTATGCTTGGCTTTCTAGCCATCAATAAAACCTCATAAATCTGTAAGGACTCACAAATTGCGCTGTACAAAACCTGATATTAAGGCAACTCTCAACTTGGAAAATTCATATTGCATTTTAACTGAACAACAAATGAAGCTAATATGTATTGACTGCATTAACAATTCATAAATGCACAGAAAAGAAATAAACAGTCTTTATAGTGTTGCCATGTCTTTGAGGCATTGATTAAACTCTGTAGATGCTGCTCTGTCACTCCAGCAGCTATTCAGTAAGTCCAGTGTTTGTCCATCAAAGTCTTTTGTCATTGGTCTGACTGTCCTGCTCCTGCCCAGGTTGGCAGCTATTTCAAAAAATTAACTGTCACCATGGGATAATCAATTAATCAAGTGTGAATTGCTTGACCGAAGCCTCTAATGAGTGTGAGCATGTAAACACTTGTCAGACCCTCGCAGGGCAGAGGGGTTGGGTGGCTGTGTGCCTGGCTGGGAAGCACAGCCCTGTCTCAGGGTGGTCACAATGCTCCTGGCTCACGAGGATTCCTTTAAAAGAGATCAGCTGCAACCAGAGGGATTTTATTGATTGTACAATCTTCTGTCCTCCTATGGAAACTGAGGGGGATCTTTGCAGGAGGAAGTGGGTCCCCTCCATGAACCAGGTGACTTTACAGGGTGTGAGCAGCTGATGCATTTTCATGAGCTGTTGCCTCCTCTCACAAGAGCAGTTTGTAGCCAGTCCTTGGAATTACAATACTGCTTAGCAACACCCCAAAAATCCTAGTGCTCTTTCAATGAGAAGCCTCATTCTTGGGGATTACATTTGTTGAATTAATATTGAAGCTATGCAGCAGTCCTCTGTGAAGATGGAAATTTTAATTACTTTGTATAAATATGGTGGTTTAAATCACTGTGGCTCTGATTAGCAGAAGAGTGGAGGAGTAACTATTTCAGCAACATTGTCGGCTATGCTATATGGGATACTGAGACATGCTAAGGCATCAGGTTTTGTTCTCCAAAGTTATTTGTGAACCTTTAAATAAAAAATTGAATTATCTAAACTAGTCAACAGAATGGGTTAAAGAGTTTTTTAGACAAAAGCATTTCATATCTAAGGTACCTGGATTTCAACAACCAAACACCAGATTTTGTCCCTCGGAAGTTTTGCTGCCTTTTTCTTTTTTTTTCAACAAAACTCACAGAAGAAAAAAAAATTCACTATGTTGCTCTTCTACATTCAAACACAACAGTTTTACATGGAAATTCACATTTTTGGAGCACTTCACCTCCTGAACAATCCCCACTGAACAAAACTGCACTTTTTTTTAAACGAGAGCACTTATTCAGATGAAGGATTATGGATTTAGTCGTCCAACTCCAGTCAGGCTGGTTGTAAATTCAGAGCCTGCAGTCATGTATGTGTAATTGTGAGCTCCACTGTGCCAGTTTGTAAGCAGAACTCCCCCCTGCTTTACATGGGGAGGAGTGTTGGAGCCTGGCTGGATGATGCAGCCAAGCAGTGTGAGAAATGCATGCAGAAATGATTTTACAAAATGTCCCTTTTTTAAATTGAAAATCACAATTTATGGGCAGGAACTCTCTTTTCATTTTTTTATTTTTTTCTGTAAACACTGCCTCTGCTCCTCTTCTGAAAATGCACCAAGCTGATTTAAACATGCCAAATGCCATTCTGTCCCCCTCTGTCCGTGGGGAAGGCAGGGAACACGCAGGATGGGCTCCCTTCTGGTCCTGGCACATGACATCAGCCATATGGGGACATGTGTGACCCACGCTCCTCTGGGACAGGTGACATTTCTGAACTTGCATTAAACTCCTGCTTGGGATTACAGAGTCCTAGTTCTGGCTGCCTTCATCAGGAGCATCTTGGGTGGAAGGCTGTTTCAGGAGGCACCCAGAGGGCAGGTCTGGGCAGCCACAGAGCTCTGTGAGCCTGAGTGAACAGCACACAGCCATCCTTCTAGGAAAATGCCCTTTTCAGCAGAATAATTCTTATTTGGTGAATTCCACATGTGCAAATGGCACGCTGGCCTGTGGAATCGCATGCTTTGGGCTCTTCCAAGCACTAAGGACCAGAGCAACACTGCATGGGGATAAAAGTAAGGTTGTTTATACATACAGACATTCACAACCCAAATTAATGACTCTGAAGAATTCTAGCTGTAGAAATGGCCATGCAGGCAAGTTTACTTATCATATGTGTGATAAATGGGAGAGGAAATGAAGTCTTCTACAATTAAAAAAAATAACAGAAAGGTTTTAGAATCTTTGTTTCTACCTCGTCATTTTACATTTGCTTGTTACTGACCAAATATTTTGAATAATTTTGTGCAAATAATGTGCTTTGCAAGAGCAGATCTGAGGCCAAGGCTGGAGTTCAGTTTAGGCAGCTAATCCCAGGGAGAACCATGCTGCTGCTGCTGCTCTCTACCAGACATCCAGGAGCATTAAGGTTGGAAAAGACCTCCAAGATCACCAAGCCCAACCTACAAGGCCCAACCTTTTTGCTACACTATTAGAATAGAATACTTACTTAAATTTACTTATATTATTTCTTTAATTGCAAACACGTGAAGTTAATTTCCAGAAAGCAGTTTAAGTTAAAACGTTGGGCTTTATCAACTTTCATGTTTCCAAAGCTTGAATCAGTTGGATCAGCCAAAGTACAGATAGTCTATTTTAATAAAAATTGACTTTTTAATATTATTGCCACTTCTCTTGCTTTTCTGGAACCACATGAGTGACAGAGCAGAGCAGCATGTTTCATTCATTCCTTACATTACAGTTCATAATATAAGTGCTTCCTCTGAATATCCATGAAATTAAAATTTATGTGAAGTAGTGGTTATTTTCCCAAGGAAAATAAATGCCTTGCAAGGAGAGGCAAGCAAGAAAATCCCACCCAGGCTGCATAAAATACTCTCTACCTGTGCCCTCTTGAGTGTGCCCATCAAAATAAAATGACAAAGTGAAAGGCATTGCTCAAGTGGACCAAAAATGTATCAGTTAATAGAGCTATCAGGTTTAGTTTGTTTATCCTCCTGGAGTCTGATTCTCATTTATGCTTTTCCACTGTAATTTATACCCTGGGAAAGTCCTTGTAAATTGCTGGAAAGTATAGAGGGGTGTTCATATAGATAAAAATAGGGTTCACATAATCATATATATATATATGAAAACAATCCAGGAATCTTCAGAATCTCCAGACATTACTTACAGGTTTTATTCAAGGAATGAACATTTTTGCTGCTTCCCTGGATTTAACCAAGTATACAGAAATGTAAAGGATGGAAAAGCCATTCCCTACATTTATGAAGCCTGGACTCTCCCTGCATGGGATTCTCATTCCTTTTTAATTCCATGAAGGCATTTTTGGGCTGATTATAGCTATTCTGCAGCATCACTCAGGTTTTGTTCCCAAGCCCATTTAAGCTTACATATTTATGTAGCTGCAAAGAACCAAAAACCAACCAGAAATGCAGAGAGGGTGGCCAGTGCATGAAATCTGTGCCTTCAGAGGGGCCACACTGCTGTCCATCAGCACGTCCATGAGTTGCTGTGCCCAGGATCTCCTGTCCCTCTGCAGGTTTATTCATTTCCAGCTGGCCCATCCTCAGCAGAGCTGCTCTAGCCCTGGGTTCCCCCAAAGGATGGCCAGATGAAGGTGCCTGAGACCCACGTTGCAGTGGGACCTGAGTGCCCCAGCTATTTTCAGCAGCGCTCACTTGCCTCTCTGTAGCAGCAGTGACGTTCCTGACACACGTTCTGTGGCTGTCAGAACATTTTTCCTTAACCTTTTGCCAAAAGCACCTGGGGCTGGAAGGTCCCCACTACCTGCTGCAGAAACACTGGCTGAGCAATTCCAACCTCACCCCTAAAGCATCGACCCACCAAGAGCTGCCTGGCAAGTTGTTGTCTGTCAGACTCCTGCCTTGTCTTGTTCAACAAGGACTTGACATTGGGGGATCTGTGGAGTGTATTTCGGGTGGTTTCAAATCCCTTTCCATACCTTCTGAAGTGCTTTATCCACAGCACATCTCTGATTATCTAACACTACATTGCAGGGACTTTTTTGGGAGCCACTTTGCCTGAAGCACTGATTTTGCAAACGCAGTCGTACATGCTAAAGCTTAATCATGTGCCTTCTCCTGTGGAAGCCAGAGACACAGTGTGGATATTTGCTTTACTCTTAATACACTGTGGAGTGATAAAATAAGGACAGAAAAGCTTCTCTGTGTAAACAGACTAAGGATTGTGAGAAACTGAAGCAAAGAAACAACACATGCACTTCTCCCTTCTTTCCTCATTGCATAAAATGTTTTCCCTCTCTCAGTGGTATTACTCTATATTTCAGCTTCTACAGTTGTAAAGCTGTTTTTAATTGAGTGTTTTCATTTAAAAATGCTGGCTGAAGACATAAAGAACCTATAGCATGAGTATTTTGAAAGCCATTTAAACTCAGTATCAGTTTACAAGGGATTTTTTAATTATTTTGTATTTATTTGGTTAATCTTAACGTAGTAGAGGGGTGGTTTTTTCCTACAGTCATCTCTAGTCATTTCTATTAAGATGAGAGTGGAACACTTATTTCATGACACATAAAAGGAGAACTATTCCCATAATCACCTGATTGCAGGAGCATGGGATTTGAAGAAAAAAAACCAAAATAACTAAGGTTTTTAAACAAATTTTTTTAATCATGTTTAAAATATGATGACTAGTATTATTGTTGTTATTATTATTATTTCCAGCTCTCCCAAGGCCAGCTGGAGGTGTGCTGTGGAGCACAGAGAGCAGCAGCAGGGGGATGGCAGGCAGGAATGGCAGCGTTGCTTCCCAGTGGGAAGGGGACAGAAGGATGCACAGGCTGGACCAGTCCTCGAGGATTTGAGATTCTCCTACTGATGCTGAGACAAAACATCTCAGTTTGTCCCGAAGCAAGGACTGGGTTTTGGGGTGTGTGGGAGCTCAGGGTGTCAGGAGGGGGGACTGCCCCAGTGCTGGCAGCACCTGCAGTGAAATCCTTCCAGCATCAGCCGTGGCTCACAGGGACTCAGGCAGGCAGCAATACCCTCAGACTCCAGGAGCACAGCAGACTTTCATGTCAGCTTCCTCCTACTGCTCTTTGAGATAAATGCAGCATGCTCCTTAATCCTACCACTGGCTTAGCTGTGCTTTTGCACTACCCACAGCTTACAGGATCAAGCCCAGAGTTGTTAAATGATCCAAGAGAAATGTGTTTCAGGATTTTCCTATCTTCAAGCTTCACAAAAAGGTTATTGGCGAAAAAAAGGCAGTGAATAATCATATTTGTTCTGCTATCAAATGGCAAAATATAAATAAAGCAGTATCTGAAGCAGATCAATTCGAAATATTTATGCTGCTACTGAATGCTGTGGGTATTGCTGGATTGATCAGCTGGAAGATGGAATTCACCTCAAGTTCAGAGTTGGAAGTAGAGGCTGCACATGGAATGCCCCTGGTTAATCCACAGAAAGCAGCAAAATCCACAGGCAAAAGGAGAGTCTGGAACTCCAGAGCAGCACCAACTGAGACCTGAAGTTGTACCTCACACACCCATCTCTAACAGGAATGCCTTAACTTTTCCTGGGAAACAATGGATTTCCTTTGAGACCCACGAGATTCCTGCCCAGCTGGTGGCACACACAGCACTGCAGCTACCCCTTCCCTCGCACCAGTTCATGCCCACCCTTACCCAGTGGCAAACCCTGTTAGCCAGCTGCCTTTGGCAGGAGATTGTTTGCACAAGAGCATCTTTGGGGCTGCTGTTCAGTGGAACAGGCATTCCTGTCTGAAGGATTTAATGTAAAATTCACCTGACACATCACAGATCACAGGATCAGATCTTCACTTACTGTAAGCCCATCAGAGAAGTCCTTGCAGGAAGCTAAGGAGAGCCAGTTACCTGCTGGATTTCTTTGGCTCATTATGTCATCTACACCGAGTTTTGTTTCGCAGACAGCAATGTGCACATGCTGTAAGAGCTAATGAACAGGTAGAGCTGTTCCTGTTAAGTGTTTGTACTGCTTGTACTTTTATTAAAGGAAGTGCAAATCTATTTAGGAAAGGAATCATTGCTTTCATATAGGAAATTAGTTCAAAGATAGCTTATTTGTCAACTAAATAAATACCTGCATCTCTCTCCCCACATATAAATGTAAAAGGATAAAAATGATCCTCCTGGAGGGCTTTATCTGTTCTTGCTCTAACACCTCTGTGCCTGGCACAGCTGATGAGCTGCTCGGAGCTGGTACCATGAACCTCGAGGATGCTGCAGCCTTTCCCTTGCAGAAGTGCAGTCCTTGCTACCCAGACTTCTCAATCCACAGGCAACTCCAAATGCAGCACAGATTATAACACTGCCTGACGTGTTTTGCTGGGTTTGTTTCAGCAGTTAAATCCTTGCACAAATGTAACCTGAAGTACTAGACAGGCTCAACCCTTTCCTGGTCTGTGTGCTCAAGAGCCAGGGAAGGATTCCCTTGCACTTATTAGCACATGACAGCAATGTCACTCTGCCTTAAAACTTTAGACAGACAGTGTAAGCAGCAGTAATGCAAAAGGTCTATCAGTAGCATCAGGAGAACTTCCAGAAGCCTAACATTAATTTAACTACGGACCTGTAGATGTCCCAAGGGGCATAAACAAAGCCTTTCTGCTACATTTCACAAGCAGCATGTGCAGGCATGCTGCCAGCCTTCACCTGGGCCAAGGGACACACAGCTTTGGTGTTTACTTCGTGGCTCCTCTGGAAACAACAGGGGCTAACTGTGTTGATGGAAGCCTTGCCTGAGGTCCCTGAACAGTCATTAAACCCTTAGCCTTCTGTTCAATATGAAATGACATGCCCATTCTGCGTGTCTTTCAGCAAGCTGCTGTGGAGGGGCCATGAGTCCATTGATATGCCTGGCTCAAGCCCAAAAATGATTGCATTGCACTTTGCTGTAGCAGCCTGTCAGCTCACATTCAGAAAGCCATGCACGATGCAATTGTCTGGTCACCGAAAATAGCTCGGGTGCATATTGAAGCCATTTCAGTGTGGCCATATGAGAATGAATTCACTCTTCTCCTCTCAGAGCTCGATCATTTGCTTGGCAGGGCTGTGGAGTGTGTGTGGAGTCACGGCATCCCACAACATATTAATATTTTAGGTTGTTGTCCCCTGAGTTATTTTTAGCAGCCAGCCGTCCTTGGGCGAGGCTCAGAACTGCAGCGAGATGCTCCTCGTGTGGCTGGCCAAGGACAGATTGTCACAGCTCTCAGCAGGGCTCTTATTAAAGTCAGCTCTGGGTGACCACTGTCACACAGGTACTCACCACACACAGGATGTTTTGTCCCACCTGCTCACTCTTTATTACCTTTTTATCCGACAGGTTTTAACAGCAACTTGCATTTCAGCTGATAAAGGCAGACTCACTATAACACAGCACAGAGCAGTTTAGGAGCAACTTGTTTTGAGTGACTGGAGCATGTTCTCAGTTTTTCTGTATGTATGACTTTTCTAGCATTGAAGATCAAGAAATTTATAACCAACACAATTAAATATTCTGAATTTTTAGGCAAGAATCACATGCAACGAACCAAGTGACTAACAGATTCTGTTGCTTTGTCCTTCTCTTTGAAAATGCATAGGCTTTCTATAGGAGCTGAAGTATTAGAATGTCAGCCTAAAAAGATGGATTTATGTTAAATTTTATATGCTGGAAAGATCAGTGTCCCCAATTGAAACCTTTGCTGCTTTTTTTTGTGACATAGCAAAGGGTCAACAAGATCTATGATGTGTTAGCTCCATATACACCCCTGCAACACATTAACTATCCAATTTTTCTACTTGAGAGCAGAACTTTTGGCATTTTGGCAAATTTAGCAGAGGACATATAGGTATTAAGGGATAAATTCATTTTGTTATTTCCCCCCTTCCTATACAGAGAGTGAGAATATGAGTAGTTGAAACCATCAGCAAGCATTAACATTACAGCTTCTGCATTTGCTGGGCAGAAAACAAGGGAAATACCAGTGTCACCAGAGGCACCTTGAGGCTCTCAAACTTCCCAGGCTTCACCCTCAGGAACCAGCCACCAGCCTGTCTGAAATTATGGCTTGGTTTAGTTTGCAAGCTTGTCCTCCCCAGCTAACCACATTACACTCCTGCTGGCCTGCAGGAAAAAAAAAAAAAAAACCAGAAAAAGCAAAAGCAAACCAAACCAAATGAAACCAAAAATAACCCCAAACAAACCAAACCAAACCAAACCAAACCAGAACAAACAAACCTGAGAAGAATCCAACTCATGTTCCCCTTCAAAAGTGAAGCAGAAGAAGTTATATGCTGGAGGGATTATGTACAGTAGAAATTTGGTTCATAGTGCACACAAATGCTAAGGAAATATTGCTTATTCAGCTTTTGCAATTTTTTCCAGCCAATTTTAAGTGAGTTTTTTGTTTTTCTTTCTTCAGTCCCTGCTTGGAGATACGTACTCATGTTCACCCTCTCACGTGGCATGATGTTTGAACTTTTAAAATTAATATATTTTGGCAGAAAAAATAGATTGTCTTCTGTCTGTAGTCATTATATGATACAAAAAGTACTACAAAACTAGTATAAAGGGAATGTAAAATCTTAATTTGTACTATGGAAATCAAATAATATTATAGCTCTTCCTGAGTAAATCATATTCTCAAGGAAAGGGCCCCAGACCTGTACTATTTCTTAAAAGTAATTCTGTAATCATTCTGTAATGGATTACAAAAATTCAGAGGCTCAGTATCAAAATACCTATCAGAGTGTAAGAAGCAGATGACAGGGAGGATATGAAAAATGTAATTAATTGGTTCATAATTTATTGATAAAACAGTAAGGAGCTGGAAGGGGTGGCTTTGTTTAAAACACCTAGACTTCACTGTAACCACATGTTAAAAACTCAGCAGGACTGCTTTGAAGAGGAAATGGGATAAAATCACATAATTAATTAACTTATAATTTATTCATTGAAAAGGAGTTGCAAGAGACAGACCTGTTTAAAACATCTGGGCTCCATTGCCACCAAATATTCCAATCTCAGTAAGACAGTCAAGTCCTTCATTCGCCCTGATGTGTAAACCAAGGACTGCAGCAATTCCTGTGCCCACATCTTGGGGGATGTGGGGTGCTCTTTGCACACAGCTGCTTGGAAACAATAATCTTGACTATTTAAATTGGAAAAAAAAGAGCATGCCCCAGAAAATTAAGAATGTGCTGTGGTGCAAGTATAGCCAGACTGTCCTCCCCTTTACTGAAATTCCCAGCTTGTGCAAAACTTATTAGGGGCATTTGGTCTTTAAGAAATCAACATATAAACTACCCCTGAAGCCTTTGGGCTGAAAAACCTGGGATGAGCGCTTAAACCTAGATAAAAAAGCACAGCATTTGGTAATTGGAACTGATAATAGTTGACTGCAGGTCTGTATCTAGCAAAGCACTTCCATGCATGCTAAGCTTGAAGTAATTAATTAGTTTTGCTTACACACTTAAAGAAAAGTCAGGTGAATGACTCCTGGCAGTAGCAGCAGCTCTGGAAACTAAGCCGAGGCTCAGTTTGAAAAGACAGATTTCTAAAAGCAACCTGGAGCTTTGTTTCCCTCCCTTTCTGCATCCCTCATATTGCAGACCTCATTGTTAGGTCGTGCACGGCAGATAATTAGATAATACCAGACATCCAAACACATCCATTCACTGCTTAAAGTCACTGCATGTCCTAAACGACCCAAAAAAACAAAAGGTCTCCGGCACTCAGCAGCACTTTTCAGGGTAAGGCTCATAATGAGAAGCAGCTCCTTGTAGGTCGTGCTTGCTTGGTGATGAATGACAGAAGATGGGGACTCTTTGCTTATTCTGGTCCACTGTAAAAGCACTCCTGGCTCAGCCTCCAGGAAATTGCAGTCAGGTTGTGTTGTTGGGAGCAGGTCAGAAAGGACCACAGCCCCTTCTCAGAGAGATTGTCATTTCTCTGCTCTCTTCTGCTCAGCCTGCAGCAGGATATGACATTGCTGAGCACTGTAGTGGCCACCTGGAGTATTCCAGTTGGAGCTCTTCTCTTTGGGAAGCTTCTTGGGAGCAGCTTCCCAAGCCCCAGGATGTGTCCTGCAGCAAACAGGCTGTGTTCAACACAGTGTCCATGGCTCAAGAGCAAAGGGCTGAGCATCATTTCACACCACTGGCATCCACATCTCCCTGCCAGGGAAGTGCTGAATACATATTTAATGGACTTGTTCTGCAAACACAAACTAATGGAAACAGTATTTGCTAACAAGGGCACTCCTGGCCATGGCTTTTAGTGGTCATACTCAGTGGGTGAAGTGATGCTGTGCTGTGCTGTGCTAGACAGCTGGGTCTCGTGGCTGCTCTGCAGAGCCTGGGCTCTCATTCATGTTGGTGGAAAAAGTGCACTGAGGCAGGTTTCATATCTGACTGTGAAGGCAAATGCCATGGTTAACCCATGTCCCAGTGCAGGAAAACCCAAAAGAGCCAACAAAATCTCTGCATATGAGCTCAAGGAGCTTTCCTAAGCTTCAATGTCACAGCCTTAAGAGAGTATCTATAATTAATGAAATAATTAAATTAGATTTATATAGAGGCAATCCAAGACACTGGTCCAGACAAATGGGTGATTCATTTAAAATGACTGCTCACACCCACAGTGGAATCACTGCAGACACCTCCCCACGCCTGTGCCTGCCCACAGCAATGGCCCTGCAGCCTCCAAATGGGGGGACAGCTTCTTTCCAAACACTTGGAGAAGGTCACATTCAGCTCCACTGGAAGCAGCTGCCCTAGTTTCATTCACACATTGCAGTGGTTTCACATTTTGTTTTCAGTGCAGTCTGCACTAAACTCCAGAGCCCTAACTAAACACTCCTGAAATCTGGCATCCTTCTCGTGTAATTGCTGAGACATATATATTTGTGATGGAGCACAGCTTTGAATCCAGTCTGACTTTCTCATGGAGATTCATTTCCACAGTCTTTTATTTCCCTTTGACTCTAACAATTCACAGCTACAACACCTCACGGTATCCTTTGATAAACTTGCAGAGCTTTGCAGCAGGAGCTAAACGAGGCAGCGTCACCAGGGCAAGTTACTGCAGGGCCATCAGTGCCACTCCTATTAAACAACTGGATATTAAAGTTCCTCTCACCTAAATAACTGAGAGAAAGGCTTCTAGTGCATAAATCACATTGGTATCAGGGGGTGAGCATGCAGGCAGATGCTGTATTAGGAACTATACCTCAAAACAGGTAAATCCACTGTCATAGGACATTCTTACTATTTAGAAAACACACACTCCTGGCAGTAGTATCCGCTAAAATAATGTGTTTCTCTCAAAACTAGGAAGCAGAAAACTAAAAGGAGGCAGGCTAGTAGGCTTGAAAATATTTAAATATTTGCATATCTGTTGGTCCAAAGGGAAAAAGCTGCCTGAGCAAAGGATCCAGGTTGCCTGAGAAATGAGCCACTCAGAACAACATAACCCTCTCCCCTGTTATGTGCTGCTTGGGCTAACAGGGGAGTCTGGCCCATGTTTAACTCCCCCAGGCAGCTGGGCACATCCAGTGGCAAAGACATTAGGCAGTGCTACATGGGACACAAGGGGCACTTTGCTGAACCAAGTGCCTTTGCTATTTTCCACAGCACCCTGCTCCTTCCCTTTGGTTTTTCGTGCAAGCACGACCCAGGTACAGCGAGGCAAGAAAGGGTTAAACAGAAAATCTGGTCTTCATAGTTTTTTGATTTTGTGAGCATGAATCTCTTTCACGGAACAGCTGTCAAGTCAGCCAACGAAACAGGTCTGCTTAGGTCTCCTGATAATACCAACTGCTGTTGTTCATGTATCCTCAGTGACAGCAGCAAGATGAAAATCGAAATGAATCGCTCTACAAATGAGACACTTTTCTGCTTTGACTTTCCAAATGTGACAGTGTTGTTTGTTTTTTCAGTCAGCAACATTTAGAGACGTCGGAAGGCTTTGGTGTCAGAAAGTTGCTCAGGGGGCAGTTTCAAAAAGAAATAAAAAAATAAAAAAAGGGAGAAAATCTGCATATAACAGTTGCTTGCACGATGGTGTTTGAATTTCTGTCCCTCAGTACTACTGCCACGAAACTGAATGGCAAAATATTCTGAGCAAAACAAACTACTGCAGGCTGTGAGCGACTGTGAGCATTTCATATCTCTGTACAAAGTGTTTATTCATTATCCTCACTGTGCTGTGGATGTAAAATGTTGATTCTTGCCACACAAGCTACTGCTCAGCCCCAGCTCCCACGGAGGGGCTGCAAAGCACAGACACATCCCCTTCCACCCTCTGCTTAGGAGAAAAGTGGTTCTCAGCAGATCACAAATTACAGAGACAAATAAAAAGATTGTTAAAAGTGTTCTTCTTCAGTATGAATTTGAAATAGGAATATTTGCCCTTCTATCCAAAGAGCTAGAAACACCCACCAAACAGAGTATATGTGAAATAAATCTTTCTCTCCAGCTCATACTGTAAGAACCTAAGGCTCAGGGTACCCACTGAAACCCATAAATTCTCTCTTGTTTTGTGCAATATGTAGCAAGAAACAAAAATTAAAGTTGTGAAAGACTGATTTCTTTCTAGCACTTGCACTAAAGCTCACTAGCCATATTGAAACAAACAGTGAAATGTTTTTACACACCCAAATGAAATTTTCTCTTTAAAATACATCTTCATTCTATAATTCTCCTCATTATGTAACAACAATAAAATACCTATTTCTAGAAGCACAACGCAGCTTTCAGATTTCCCCACGTTTTTGAAAATAGGAAAAAATTAATGCTATCCATTAAAAAGATAAAAAGAAAAAGACATTTTAAAAATGCATTCTGTGTTTAAGTTCATTTGGCTTCAAAGGAACACAGACCTGACAGACTTATCTCCACGATGGTCACAGACATGCCTGTTAGAACAGATCAGCTCAGTCACATAAAGGAAAATGTCTCTCATCTCAGTACTATCTCAGCTACATGGTGATATCCCAAATCTCCAGAGCCTTCTGGAAGTTTTACTCTAAATGCACTGAGGGAAAATCTGTCCTCAGTCCATGAACAAATCTCCAAAGCTCTCCCTTGCCTGACAGTCAACCTCAGAACTTCCTGCTTAAAGCAAGTTATTATTGGAGGGGACAGCCATCCAAAATCCCTGGGTGTGCAAGTGCCAGCCCTGAGACATCCACAGAGCCCAATTATGAGTCAATCACTGACACCAGTCCAGCACTCCCAGTCTGAGGGGCTCAAAGTGGTTTGCAGATGTGCTGGGAGTGTCCCTGTGCTCCCCATGAAGGGAGCAAACTCAGTCATTTGGTTACTCACACAGAAAAACTGGGGGATTTGTCATAAAACAGGGTCAAGAACCCCACAATTCCAGTTTCATGCTGCCAGCACAAAGCCATCTTGTCTTCCCTTTTTTAATAAGTTTTTTTAAAACTGTTTGCAGATTATACAGCAACTAATTTTTCTGGAAACATATGGGTAGATAAAGCCAGAAATTCTCCATCCTGAACTGGTTATTGTAAATAACCAGATTATTTTGCATCTGGTCTTCTCTGAAGCTCGGGAATAAGCAAAGATGCAGTTGCCCAGCCCTGCCTTTTAAGGTCTTTTATTTTAGCTGCTAAACTAAAACCTATTCCTTAAAACTCTCTATGCTCGGAATGTTTTTGAGCTGATTTTTTTTTTCTCTTTTTGTTCCCCTCCCCAAAATGACTAATCCAGCAGATTAAAAACAAAAAAAAATAAAAAATTAGTTGGGGGAAGAGGACGAGTCAACTTTTTGTTTCTTTTTAAACTGCTGGAATTGGGTGGATGTTCTGCTCAACAAGTGGCATTGTTGCTAATGAAGGGACAGTGTCAGTGTTAGAGATTTGCCTCTGGATCTCCTTGTTGAAAGGTGCTCACACATGACCCTCTGCTCCCACCAAAGACAATTTCTTTGCCTCTCTGCCAAAGACCTGAGAGTCCAAACTTAGGATACAGAAAAACTCAGATCAGACAACCAGCAGGATAGTCAATGATATAAATTCTCTATCAGATGACTGATAACTTGTGCTGAGAACATATTTTCTGTTCTTGTTTGTAGTCCTAATGCTCGTGCATCCAAAACCTCCCTCAGCCCATCTGTGAAGGATGCCAAAAACCAGAAATATAAATTATTTTGTTTCGGCACTCTGAGTTCATTATAAGCAAGCATGAGGTAGCTCAGTTAACAGAATTACACTCCCAAAATTGTGAGACATGAAACGAAGTAACAAGCAATCCTGGAGTGCTCTCAGTGCTTCCCCTTTCTGATACTTTCCATGTGCCTTCTTCTCCTTCCTAGTCCTTCCACAGCAACAGCCTCTATTTTTTTAAAGCCTCTGATATTCTTCCCTAGTGTATCTGCCCTGTTTCCATCTGACCACCCCACCTGAAAAGTATTCCCATTCTTGGAACATCTCTGCACTCTCAAGACAGAGCAGCAGGACCAGAAATTATAAATTCCTCTATTGTGCCCCAAAATTGGCAGCCTGGGCTGCTTGTGGATGCCTCAGTCTACAGAGAATACTTCTCCCCAGGTTTGCCAGCTTGCCCTACTCTGAGATATCGGTGGGGTTTTTTTCATAGCATTTCAAATGTATAAAGAAGCTGCTGCTGCACAACTGAGCTGGGTTTGGGGCTGCGAAAAGGAAGAAATTTTCACATCTGTCAGATTAATTTAAATGAGGTTGGTTAGTCAGAGCAGTTCAGTGGTTTGGAAAGTAAAAATAAGTCCTTAAGAGATGAATGGGGCCTCAGGGAAATGGATGATAAACAGACTTACCAGCAGGCTATGCAATTTACTGCAACATATCATATCCATGAGTGTGAAAGCCATGTGTGTGTCTGCAGTTTGCACGTGCACGCACACATTCACAACTCAAACTCCAGAGAAAGACTGAGAGGTCTTTTGTCCCTGCCTCTATTAGGGCTGGATGGGTTTAATCAGCACGTTGATAAATGATATGCCTACATAATTTGCTCAATTGCCAGGGCACAGACCTTGTGCAGCACGTGGCAGTGTCCTGTTCCGTGGGTGAGTGGCAGCCCCACAGCCGTGGCAATGGCACAGGCAGACAACAGGCGTGCACAGGCAGACAACAGGCGTGCACAGGCAGACAACAGGCGTGCACAGGCAGACAACAGGTGTGGACAGGCAGACAACAGGCGTGCACAGGCAGACAACAGGCATGCACTGGCATCTGCTCTCCTGGATTTCCTGCTCTGTGGTCCTTTGCTCCTTGCAGGATTCCTCCTTGCTACAGTGAGTCAATCCTGCCTTTGCAGTCTTCACACCACCTTGAGGTCTTCACCTAGGTGTATGTTTGGAGGATCTGTATCATGATATTTGATGTTGTATTTACTTATTATATTTGAGCTACACCAGAAAGATATGACATTGACTATTTCCCAGCATTTTAGAATAAGCCTTGGAAGCCCAGGAAACCCAGAATTATCTCCTTTTCTTTCTACCTGAGCATTACTTTTTCAACCCAAGTGCTCATTTGACTGGCTTTTCTGAGTGTAACACCATAAAGCACATATTTCCAGGATTACAGAAAGCAGGTACACTTAAGGGTTCAAGCATCAGCTGTTGATCTTTGCTCTTACACTTTGTTATAGAATTACTGCAGCCCTTAAATAACACACGACTGAATTGCCAAACTAAGAACACACCATTTGCACAGATTCTCTGTGACTAATATAGTAGGACCACAAATTACTGGGTAATTCGGCTTCTCCTTGTACTGCAGAGAGCAGATCAAGCTACCACATTGTGATCTTTTTTAGACCAATATAAATAACTAGGTATAAACTGCTCTAACAGGACTCAGAAGCTGATCCACTGAATGCACACAGCTGTCCCTGCTCGTTCCCTCTGCACTAAGGGCAGGGCAGTGTGTGCTGCTGGACAGGCTGTGCAACCCACAGCTGGACAAACACACCATGGGGGGGTGAGCAATTGGCTCATAGGTTGGGCACAGAGGGTGACAGTGACTGGGGTGACATCAGGCTGGGGACCTGTCACTAGTGGGTTCCACAGGGCTCCATCCTCAGCCCTGTGCTCTTCAACAGCTTCACCAGTGACCTGGACACAGGACTGGAAGGGATGCTGAGCAAGTCTGCAGATGACCCAAAACTGGGAGGAGCTG
>JAWWEE010000018.1:2177429-2188891 GCA_035221455.1 Xenops minutus | reverse complement strand
TGCCCAGGGCAGTGGGCACAGCCCCAAGGCTGCCAGAGCTGCAGGAGGGTTTGGATGATGCCCTGGGGCACAGGGGGGGACTCTGGGCATGGTCCTGGGCAGGGCTGAGGGTTGGCAGGATGGTCCTGGTGGGTCCCTTCCAGCTCAGCACATGCTGTGATTCTGTGAGATGTGCTAGGGAAGGTCTCATCCAGACCATCAGCCTGGCCAAGGGACAACTCCAAATGAGCCTTTTTTCAAATGATAAGAGAGTCTCTGACAAGGGCTAAAACTGCCCACAAAGAATTAAACTTGAAAGACTTAGGGAATGTGGTTGCAAATTTTGCACATTACAGAGAACCAAAGAACACATGGAACAGGTGAATCCTGTGTTATTTGGAAATAAAACACACAACAAGGTCAGACCGGCCAGAATATGGTGACAGCCACGTTTTCTTAAGATATCAGGACATTCCAGTGTATCCTGTGTGATCCCTGCCTTCTGTTAGTGCAAAGGGAACCTCACTTCACAGGAAAGAATCCCATACTGCTTTGGTTAAAGACACATGGATGACTTAGCAATTTCAAAGAACTTCTTGCAGACATTCTGGTCCTGTGATAAATTTTAGCTATGATTTCAGAAAAAAAATGGAGACATTAATGATATAAGACAGAATATATAGCGCAAAAAAATTTCTGACAATGCAAGAAATATTGATTTGAGTTTACAGAAGGTCAGGAGTCATTACTTTTTTCATTATTCTCCTGCTTTGATTTTGCTATTGTCTTTTGCTTTTCTTTTGACATAGGCCATGCAGACTGAGCTGGAGTAAAAAAGGTCCAAATAAGCTCGTGCCTCTGCAGCATTCTAGAATACATCATTGTCCCCACCTCCCTCCTTCACTAGGAGATTTTTCTGGGAAAAGCTTTGTTCCTCCTCCTTGCTGTTCCCACTATTGTGGTGATGCTGCAAGGTGGTTGTTTAGGACATTGTTCTGCTGGGAAGCTGACTTTTGGCAGAACACTGCCACACAACATTTTTCACACAATAAATTTAAGAGCAGGTAACCTCATTATGCAATCATTCTTGTGAACATTAGGAAAGCTATTAAAATTTGATGTGATCATTTATCACAAGCATAGTTATTAGAAATACTAATACAACAGATGTGATTATAGTTTACAAGTCACTGCTACATGGGAGGATGAGATGTTGGCAATTTTTTTTCACACTTGGCTTAGAATTAATTCATATTAAAGAACACTTTCAATGCATCATTTTGGTTTTTTTTCTAGGTGGATGTTTGTCTTCTAATAGCTCACAGTTTAAGTTCTGTAAACAGTTGTAACTTCTAATGGTAAAATGGGTGAATTACCAAAGAATGCCAAATATTGCTGCTCCACATGTCAGCCACTGTTTGCTACAAAGAATTGGTTCTGCATTTCTCAGAGTGCAGGGCACATTGTGCAAGTTAACCAGCTTTACAAGGGAATGTTCCTTCTGGCTTAATACTTGAAAATATTTCTCCTGGGAGAGGATTATTTATTTATTTATAACAAAAAATCCCCCAACAGTCCTACCATATGGTTTCATTTCAGATGTGCAATGTCACTCAGGCACGCTCTGTTAGCCAAGAATATTTGCCTGATCTGTGTCATCTATACAAATCTCTGCTCTGTGTTTACATTTTGGGCCATTTCTTTTTGACATACATATTTGCTAATATAAAAATGCTAAATAAATCAATAATATGTCCAACTTTGTGCAAACAGGAACAGAAGATGGGGCGTCCAAGCATCAACCTGAGACACATGATTGACAGTTTGTAGATAAGCTCATTTTTTGCTTTCATCTGAATACCAGAGTATATGCAGATGGCATCAGAAATACTTCTACAGTCATTTAGAGTGACCCCTGCACTCAACTGATCTAAGTGTCATTCATCAGATGCTATCATAAATACGCAGCTAAATAAATGCACTTCAAAAGTTACCAGAATTAGTGCCTGTAACTCCAGCATTTTCCTACTCTACCTCTTCTACCTGGTTTCTGAAAACTGGTCCAATGAGCAAAATGTGGAGGTTCTTTAAAACCAGGATAAGAATGAGCCCAAATACCAGGCAGGTAGAAAATTAAGTTTCAGGTTATGTGAAAACACCCCAGTCCTTGAATTGCCAGGATAAAATGGAACAGATAGTTCTCAGTATGGGGCTGTCTTTGAGAGCAGCTGAATTCACTGCAATCTCACTGCTTAATCCAAGGAGAGCAGAAACACAGTGATTTATCAGAAGTCTGAAACTATATTTTCATCCTGCTGCTCTCCACTCACACAGAAAAAAACGAGTTTTCTAGAGGAACCAAACTACCTGCTACCTAGGAGTGGTAACTTACCTACCAGAGCAGGTAAGCTGCTGCTTTCACTTAGCACAGCCAAACAGTGCAAAAGCCACTTCTTTTATTTGACCCCAAATGACAACTTTAGGAGAAGAGAGAGCCAGAAGGCTCTATGGCTTGACAGGTGAGGCATTCACTTGGGATCCTGATGACCCCAAATCCTGTCCTTGTGCTAAATTAAACACAACAGGAGGTTCAGCCTGAATTTTGTGCATCCTTGTCAGCCACACATTGTGACTCAACAGGTGTTTAATTCTCCTTGTAAAAGCAGAACTGTCTGAGCAGATGAGTTTGAGAACAGGGACCTGCACTCCATGGACCTTGGAAGGCAAGTTTGACCTGAATATTCTCACCTTTAAAAACCAGACAGGAGGACATGTGAGAAGCTGAGTTTCTGACTGACTTATCAAGGTATCATTCATTACTACAGACATTAAATACGTTTTGTCAGCTACCTAGGGCAGAGTATACAGCACATTTCCCTGGGAAAAGCCACAAACACAACGAAAATTGCACTCTTTTCCAAATGTGACCCCAGGGACAGCCAGGGCCACCCCAGCAGGGCTGGGTGTCTCTGCCTCCACTGGATACCCTTCCCTGTATCTCAGGCAGTTGTCAAGGCAGAGCTCTCCTTCACCTGCCTTTGGTGCACCCAACAGGGCCTGTCTGCTTTGAAATGAGTGGGGTTATAGGCAGGATGAAGGGAATGCTTCAGCTTTATGGGAATGTTATTAAAAGCCTTTTTAAAAGTAAAAAAAAAAAAAGGGAAGCGAGTTTTGTTAACAAAACAAAGCCCCTTGAGACACATTTTATTTGCCAAGCAATGTACACAAAAACCTGATTAATTTAAAGTTACATTCATATATTTTAAACAGCCTTAAATTATTCATTTCCCTTTCAAAAATATATCCAAGCACAGTTTCTTCAGCAATAAATTTTTAAGATGGTGGGACATTTTACATCACGCTGTTCTCCAGAGGCTTCCTTGCATCTTGGCTTGTTCATTAAGCCAGGAATAGTGAAATAGGAAGGACTGGACAATAGCAAGCAAAATATTTTTGGATCTGTGCCCCCTGAATGAGCCTCCCAAAGCCAGGCATGGAGCCTGCTCTCCTCCCTGCCACCCTGCAGACCCAGATCATGTCCCCACTTCTTCCCTAAAACACTGCTTACACTAGACCAGTGCTGGAAAGAACTTCCCTGCTTAAGCTAAGAGGCAGCTCCTACATGAAGATTTCCTACTGTTTCTGTGGACAAATCGAGTCACCCTTTCACAGCATCTCTTGCCGTTCTCAAAGCAAGTGGTTTAATAGACCAGTGAGCTACAAATTTGCACAGCATTTTTAATACAATGCTTTACTTTCCAGTGAGGTTTTACACGCAGGTGATTTACAGAAAAGTCTTTACAGGCTGAGATTTAAGTCAGGAAATTCTTGCAATTTGTTCTCAAACACTTGGGGCAATAAAAAGCATCTAACCTGCCTCTCCCCACCTCTGCAGAGTGAGCAGAATGCACAGTGAAGCACTGTCTGAATGGTGCTGGATATGGAGAACAGCTAAGGAAGTAGAAGCTTGTGAGCTTCTGACAATTAAAGCTCTACCCTGCCATTCTTCAGCGAAGCTAATGGGAGCTCTGCCTGAAATTGGTCCTGTGAAGCCAACAATGTGAGACTGCCATGAATATTTTAAAGTAAAGGAGTTGGAATACTCTAATGATCTTATGTAAATCTAGTCTAAGAATTTCACTGGTAATTTTTTTGAATGGGTCATTAAGCAGGGGAAAAAAGGTTGGAAAGCAGCCTGAAAAGGAGAACATTTTCAAAAGCCAAAATACTGCCCGAATTCTTCAGAGCCATCCAATTAATCCAGCTTGGGGAAGCCAAAGGAGAGCAAAGTGACAGAGCATCAAGTACATGAGTAACTATGGGCAGATGGTTCAGTTTGTCAGGAGGCTGCAGCAAGTCAGTAACATGTAGTTAACACGCTTAAATGCTGAATTTGAACTTTATGTGCATTTAAAAATACCTGTGATTTATATTTTTCTCCTCATCATTAGTGCTAAAGCCAGAAGTCCTGCACAAATTGAAGCTTAAGCCCCAGTAAGAAGCGTGGTGGGTTTGCCATGGGGAGGGTGCAGTGGCACCTGGCTCACCTAAAGCCCTCCCCACTGCAGGGTCTGGTGCAGGACACTTCTTGGATTAGCTCTTCAGCTAATTCTTGTTTTGCTGTGAAGCAGCACAAATATCTGTTGAGGAATTGCTTTAAAAAACCCCAAATGAACAAACAAACCGCATACAAAACAAACAACCATAAACACAAACCAACCAAACAAAACCCAACCCAACCAAACAAAAAACCCACAAAACTGCCCTTGGCAGCTGAAGGGCTTTTCATGCCTGATTTCCTTAGTCTTTATGTGACTGCATACTAGTATTTGTCATGAGGGAAGAGAATATTCCTGAATATTTGTGGTGAAGAAGTGATTAGGATAAAGCTATATATGCACAGTGGGCAAACAGTTTTACACTCTGTGCCTGGCACAGCTCACTCATTAAATCTCATCAGTTCTCTGTTGACTTTTCTCTTGAAGGTTCAGTCCAGAAGCAGCACTAGGTCAGCAGCATCTCCACCACATTAGCAAGTGTTTGTATGTGTTTGGAATGTTGCAGTAAATAAACCCTTACTCAGCACATGCCCAGGGAAAGGACTTTTCTCTGATACAAGGTCTGATTTAGAATCATGAATGCTGCCACTGCATACTCAGGCCATGTTTGGCTGGGTGTCACATAACCACAGTCACACAGCAGCAGGCACATAACCAGTGTCAAGGGTTATGCTATTCTGCACCACAGAATAGCAGTGGTGCACAGATTTAGGAGCCCTCCCTCTGTGTTTCTGGGGTTTTGGTAAATTCTTCAGTGGGGCAGTCATCTGAAATATTTGGATCACTAGGCTGGATCAGCTATTACACATTCAAATACCTGAATTAGCTTCCAAGTGGTACATGTCTTTGAAAAAATGCTATTATAAGTTCCAAATTGGTTTTTTACAAGGAAAAAAAATCAAGTTTTCGTGGTTTTATCTAGAGGTAGTGCTGATGGCAGCAATTCTGGGAAAAGACAAGTTTGGGTTTATGTGACAAGCAAATCTTCACAAATTACTCAGGCTGTTTTGTCAGAAAATGATGACCCACTGAAATTATTCATGCAATACACAGATAAGATCTGGGGCCATTCCAGTGATTTAATAAGACAAGGACAATGCCAAGTACAAACAGAAGTAAAGTTGGGAAAAAAACATAGCAGTCAAGCCTCCTGCAAAGAGCTAACCCAGATGATTAAACCAGGAATTCATTAAAATAAATATCATCCTTGGTAACACATTTAGAGACTTCACGAAGAACTCCAAAGATGGCATTTATGTGTGCTAGGGAAGGAATTGATATTCAAAGATGCTCTCATCATAGACAAAAGTATTTAGGCTGCTTTCAGTGAGAATTAAGAGACCTGGACCACTCAGAAGGGCAAGTAAAGAAACTATTTCCATGACAGAATAACTAAAACAGATCAGAAGAATTTTACCTAAATCCCTGGTTACAGGTCAGCCACTTGGGAATGTCTTTGTCTGTGCTTATGGCCGAGGAACCCAAATTCCTCTTTTTCTCCCTGACAGCGTCTGCTTTGGCCTCTAACAGAATACTTTCCCCTAAATGAGGCTCATAAAGTAGAATTACACTTCCCATCCATACATCAAACAGTAAATTTGTAATGGGAGATGGCAGCTGAATACAAAGTGGCTTGGTGTAAAAGCATCTCATATGTTTCCTACACAAACACTGTGCTTGAAAATACCACCCTGATTAGGAAGTCCATAGTTTTGCCTGCCATGAAGCAGCAGAAGCTCTGCTTTCATTCTTGTTAGGAATTAAGAAGTAGAAAATAATTCTCTGTACTTTTGATGGGGATGGAAACCGTTGCCTATATTTAGATTTTACAATAATCTCCCTTTCACACCCCTTGAAACAGGTCAGTGTGTGTATTGGATGTTTATAAACTGGTTCATTAGTCGATTGCTTCTTCCTTCCCTCCCATATCAAGTTACACAAAGAGTGAACAGGAACATGAAAATTCACCTAGGGCCAAGGTATTATTGATCATAATCATAACATTAGAATGTCAACTCCTTACATTTACTGCTGCACTAAATGTTAGCAAGAGTTAACTCTAAGTTATTGGCATTATTACAGAAAGAAATTGGATATCATATTTCTGTGTAAATTCCACCTTTTCATCCTGTAAATATCAGTGCATGTTAAATATTTGAATTTGCACTGCATTAGAGGTTCTAAAGTTCAATGGTAATTAGTGAAATCAGGTGCCAAATGACTCAATTCCCAGGAGAGCAGTAGTATAGAAGGAACTATGGCAAAATTCCAGGAACTGAATCTATGGTATAATTAGTATAAAACTCATATTTTTAGCATAATATAATAATTACATGATTTGTTCTATGGACTTTGCAAAGCACTACCTGTAAAAGAAATTCAAAGAACCTTAATTTGACCAAAATAAGAGTTAAATTATCTTATAATGCTGATGTTAATGTTTGATGGAGAATGCAAATTACCTCAGGAAAAAGCCTGATTAGTTGGGTAGATGTTACTGCAGCAAAAATCTGGAAATCAAAATTATATAAGTCTAAGTGCTGTCTAATGCTCCTTAGTATTTACTCTAAGCCTCATTTTCCTCCCACCAGAATAATTTCTGTTTCACAGGATTGATAATGGAACCTCAGAAAGGAAAGCACACTTATCTGTAACCAAAGGAAAATAACTAAGCTGTACACAATGATTAGCAGCCATCGGTTCAAAATCTAATTTGACATCCTTCGTTCTGGAAAGCCTGAAGTTGTGATCTCACTCACATGAACAGCACTAAGGGATCACTGAGACAACACAGTTAAGACCTTGCATATAGGGAATGATATCTTTCTGGACATCATTGGCTTCCAAAGGTAAATTCAAAGATCCCCAGTGCTTATCTCTTATTAAAAAAGAAAAAAAACTCCAAAGACAATATTTTAATTAAAGCAATATAATTTCCTTGAATACACAATAGCTGTCTCACAGTCTCTTGGCAGTGGTCCATTCAGCCTGGCCTTAGGTGAGAGGGGCTGTACAAGGAGCACTTTTGTGAGACCCAGGACTGATGAAATCCTTGTTTCCTACAGATTTGTTTGTCACTGCTGACTGAACCACTGAACTGCTTAGGCTGAAGCTTTTCTAGCAGTTGGGGCATTCACTAACTCTTTTTGCCTTGCAAATTCCTGCCCCCTGGCAGGACTTTCTTACCTGGGTGCCCATTTCCAAGAGGCTGTAAGAGTTGATTATTGCCAAGATCCCCCAGCTCCTGTTGCCTGATACTGGCTGCTTCAACAGGGATGAGAGGCAGGAAGACACACATGGGCACAGACACACTTGTATAAGTCTTTTCTCCACATAAACCAACTTGTTTTTAAAAACACTCTGTGTCCCATGCAGGGAGATTGCACAGGGTGCACTGCCTGACCTGGTGAGCATAAATACCATGCAGCCACTTTGCTGTCAGTGCTGTGACTGGAAATACCAAACTAGCTCTTCCCTCTGCTCTGCTCCCATCTTATTCAATGTCTTTCAACCTTGTTGTCCCCTGTGGGAATCAACGTGGCACCTCTGAATCCTCGGCAGAATTCAGCCATTCCCCCCAGGTAGCCTCAAAAGGAGAATTGTTGCAAGTTCAGGATAAACAATGCACAGATAAAGGTGGTCTTCCTCATTTTGTGATGCTGGGACCCATCATTCTAACCTTTCCCAGCAGAAGATCACTTGGTGGGATGGTGAATAACCACCTAATCTCAGTGACACTGCAACAGGCACACACTCAGTGTACCCCATAGGTGTTTCCCCTGGCCAAGGAAATTGGTTGATTAGTACTTACAACAAACTACCCAATCTTAGGTCTGGCAAGAGCTGCAGTTTCTGTGACTAAGTTTCACAAAATGTTCGTACAAGCATAGAATATGTTGAGCTGGAGGGGACCCATCAGGATCATCAAGTCCAATTCCAGACACCCCAACAATCCCACCCTGTCCAAACCCTCCTGCAGCTCTGGCAGCCTTGGGGCTGTGCCCACTGCCCTGGGCAGCCTGGGCAGTGCCCACCATGGGGACCATGGGAGTGGATCTCTGAAACAGAACTTGCACTGCTGTCACATGAGAGGACTGATGATATCAACCATTCCCCCAGACTAATTCACCTTTGCTAAGGCATGATGACAAGGCTGCTGGCAAGAAAAAAAATCATCCCTCTGAGCTCCACCTACACAACCATGGAAATCTTAAAATCTTTTCATTATTCATTTTTTTAGAAGTGCAAACTGTATTAATAGTTGTACACAGAACTGCCTTAATCTGTCCTGTAGCTGGGCTTGTGTCCTGGTCTCAGCTGGGAGAAAGTTAATTTTCTTCCCAGTGGCTGGTCCAGTGTTGTACTTTTTGAATTGACTTTGAGCATGAAGTTGATGTTGTAATTTCTCACATGAAGTCAAAGTCTTTCAGTGTCCCACATTCTGCCAACAAGGACCTGTACAAGAAGCTGTGAGGGAGCTGGGCCAGGGATATTCAGCTGTCCAGAGGGATATTCCAGACCACAGAACATCATGCCCAGTACACAAACTAGAGGAGTTGGCTGGGAGGGGCCAAGCACTGCTGGGGGACTGTCTGAGCATCAGTCAGCAGGTGGTGAGCAATTAATTTGAGCATCAATTGTTTTTCTTGGGACTTCTCATTTTTCTTGTTTCCATTTTCATTGCATTATTATTGCATTTTATTTTGGTTATTAAATTGTTCTCAGTCCATGGGCTTTACCTTTTTTCCAATTCCCCCCTCATCCCAATGGGCAGAGAGATGAGCAAGTGGCTATGAGGTACATGGTTTAAACCACAGCAGCTTTCATATGAAACCCTAATGTTACTTCACTTTTAAAAGATGTCTAATGAGTCAGTTATGCTGAATCCCTCTTTCTCTCCATCCTTCCCCCTCCACTTCATTTTTCCCCCTCCATACTCCCAGTCTATTCTCTTACTCACTAACAGAAATTTTGAGTGCTAGTTTGTGTTTCAATCGCTGCAATTTTTGTTTCAATTTTTTTTAATGATAGAGACTCAACACCTGAAGCCCATTGCAGTGACTCCTGTGCCTTTGCATGCTCTGGTGAAAGTTCCAGCAAGGCTCCTGCAGTGTTATTTTCTTCCTTGTACAGACCCATAAATCTCTACCAATCTCAATCTCCTGAAAACACTACTAATGTTGATTCCAACATTCTGTAACTAAATAATACACATATATATTTTCAACTTTTTGGACAACCTATTCTACCTTTTAAACTATAAAATTGACTAACTGGAGAATTTGTTAACAGGTGGATGTTGCTTGCTCATTCTTCCCTAAGCCATTGATAGAAAGGACCCATAACTAAACTTTTAGAAGCCTAATCACCAGGGCTCAGCCAGAGAATATCCACTGAACTGAGCTGTACTGGGAGGCTAGGTGGAATAATGAACAGATTCTGGAATTTGGATTAAATTTTGCATGATGGGCACCGAAGAGCTCAAAGCCTGATGCATTTAGGGCATGCCCAGCAAAAGAACTCCGCATACCAAGAGAGCTTTATCTGCAAGAGCTTTAAGCACCACACAGCAGCTGATCCTCGTATTCCTCCACAAATTTCTGTGATCCTTTAGTGAATCTGGTGCACAGACATTGAAATTCTGCTCCTGCATCACTTTAGGCAAAAGAGCACAAAGGTACCTTTTCAAATTCAAAACTGATGACTTTATGGTATCATCCAAAGGACATTTGGAAAATTGTATTATCTACTACAAAGGACCCAGAAACTTCAATACATTCCTTCTGCATGACAGGCCAAGCAATCCTAATGGTATGTGGGATGGTTATCTTTTCAAGTTCTTTCCTATAAAGTACCTTAATATTGTCCAACTCACGTAAGTCAATTGGACATCTTACACTAAATCAAACCACGGTTAAAAATAAAATCTCACTTAATTTTTTTTAATGGTTGCTACTGAATGGAGTTTTCTGCATCATGGCCAGGTTGAAATTAGTATTTGAATTAATTATGACAGCCATACAAATTAGACGTAAGAGACTTCTAAAGCTAATTAAAGTCAGAGTTTTAATTTGATGACTGTCTTGGTGTAATATCTGCTTTATGGATTAAATTAATAAAATTAAGACTGCATCATTATAAATTTCCACTTTCATAGTTCCTTAAGTTTTACAATTACATGCTATATTTGAATGATAATTGAATGAAACAAAACTATTATGTTCATATCTGCTTTCCTACAGACTTGAAAATAATATCCCTATTTTTTGCCATTCATAAAAGCCATCACTGCTGCAGTGAGCCCACCCCAAAGAGCAGGCTACACCAAGGAATTGCCAAGCCATGTATGTGAGACAGAGCAAGCTTGTGCTGCATGAGGAGCAGGGTCTGAAGCACTGAGCAAACCCCTGGCAGGTTTACTGCAAGGCAGGAGTCTCTCTAGGCAGCTCCCAGCAATAACACAGCTCCCAGCTTTTGCCATTATATTAAATTTCAGCAACAAGTTCTTATGTGATGGAACAAACAATGAATGAGTTCTTTCCTTTCATCAAATCTCTGAAAGCCAAAAAGCAGGTGCCCTTCAGAGGGCTGCACAGAATGTGGTGGAGTAGAAAATACTTGTCTAGTGCTGCACAGATCAGGGCTCCCAGTACAGGGATGAAAGATAATCTGTATTATTCTACCTTATTTTACAGTTTAGCTGCTATAAAGAAAATTGTAAAGAATATGTTCAAGTGACTTTCTTACTGGGATCACAGTACCAGCACCTCCTAGTATGAAACAGCTACTGAGCTTTAATTCCATAGAATCACAGAATGGTTTGGGTGGAAAGGGGTCTTATAAACCATCCACCCCCTGCCATGGGCAGGGACACCTTCCACCAGCCCAGGGTGCTCCAAGCCCCGTCCAACCTGGCCTTGGACA
>JAWWEE010000018.1:2153230-2167365 GCA_035221455.1 Xenops minutus | reverse complement strand
AGGAATCCTTCCCTGGGAGGGTGGGCAGGCCCTGGCACAGGGTGCCCAGAGAAGCTGGGGCTGCCCCTGGATCCCTGAGAGTGTCCAAGGCCAGGTTGGACGGGGCTTGGAGCACCCTGGGCTGGTGAAAGGTGTCCCTGCCATGGCAGGGGATGGAATTGGAAGAGCTTTGAGGTCCCTTCCATGCCAGGCCATTCTGTGAATCTGTGATTCGATGATCTGAGGGTGCCAGTTTTGTAAAGACCTTGTTGAGGAGAGCCGTAATCAGACGATGATTAAACCATTTCTGATGACTTGATAAGCAATAAAAGTGGTGCAGGAGAGACACTGAGAGCTGATTAAATAAAAAGGTGTCAGGTGCAGCACTGAGGGTATGAGAGAATAAGGAGGTGAAGCATTTAGCTAAGCATTTTAACTCTCCACACACACACTGCTCTATCAAAACAGTCTGCAGCATGACTCCTCACAATTTAGCCTACATTGCAACCTCACAGCAAATTGTCTCACAGTGCACTAAAAAAAAAAAAGAAAAAAGAAAAAATGGAAATTGCTTTCTTCCCTGCTCTAGAAGTGATAAAATTTATCCATAATATGAATCATTTGACTGATTCCAAATCTCCTAGCCACACATTTCTACTGATAGGATAAGGATAAATGTTCCTACTTAAGGAATGATTTTATAACCTCTTATCAAAATTGCAATTTATTTTTTTTATAAGCAAACAAACAGCGCTTTGAAAGGGAGGTATTTTGTACCAAGCACTGTGCTTTGCTACAGTGGGAGAAACCAAGCAGGGAGAGTGCTGGGAAGGTCAAGTGAACAGCATCAGCTCCCTGGGAGTGACAGCTGGGCACAGCCAAGTGATGCTCCTTGGGCAAGTTCCTGCTCCCCTGCCCTGCCCTACAGCCCTGCTGAACCAACACCGGGATGGGCACAGCTCCAGAACCATGGAAAGGGGGGAAAAAGCTTCTTTGATAGCACAGAAAATGCAAGAAACTATAGCCCAGGCAGAAGAGTCTCAGCCATTGCCAGGCCTGCCTTGCTCCAATTTTGCTGCAAGGCAGAACTCAGCTGGAATGAGTAGAATAAGATCAGCAGAACCCAGGAGTGAAAAGCCACGTTGCCACTGGGCTCACCTGGAGGCAAAGCCCTGTTTGTGTGCTCCATTTACCAAGTCAAATGTGATTTAGACTCCAAGCATATGAGGCTTTCCAAAACAGTGCTTTCTGGATGTCTCATTCTTCTTCTTCTTCTTGCAAGAGGAAGGTGAGAGAGCAGGTCCCAGGGCTGGGGTCCATCTGTGCTGGCTGTGCATGGACACAGAACACGTGGGGATTTACAGCCTGAACCAACACAGCAGACTGACAGTGTGTCCAAGGAACTGAGTCTGCCCCCATTCTCTGGAGGGAAAGTGGACCACAGGAAAATGAAATAACTTGTTCCTCCCCCCAGGGAGTGAGCTCAGTGCTGTGGAAAGAAACCAAATCTACTGAATCCTTCCCTTCGGACTTTATCTGCAGAAGTTTCTTTCCAAATCCCTCAGATTGTGAAGGTATTTTTTCTCCTACATTACTAGTTTACATTAGAGAATTCCCAAACAATGAAATGTCTGAATTCAACCCAAAGTTTTAACTTGAGTAAGTGCAGTATTTCCATGGGCATCACACCAAACCAGAGCAGCAGCAGCACCAACAACTCCCACCCAGGGCACTCCACACAACCACTCTCCAGCCACGGCCACTTCATAGTGTGGGCTGCATTTTCCGTGCTGACAGTGCCAATTTAGGCATGGTAAATCTCAAGGCACATGACATGCCATGCCAAGGAACTGGGGGAGTGGGGTTAAAGGGCTTTAAATGTGAGCCTTTTCCACTGCTCTCCCAGCTGAGCTGATTTTGAAAGCGCTCACGTCTTCCTTCTGCGGTATTTCCATAATAATTTTCCTGCTTTCCCAAGATGCTGCCTGGTCATACACGGGCCAAGTTTTGGAATTTAATCTGAAAAATGCTTGAATCTGCACTAGTTATGTTTGCAAAGAAAAATTTAAAACCTGCCAGGATTTGTAACACCGCGGGATGACAAAATAAAATAAAACAAATGGCTCTATACTTGACACCCCAAAAAAAAAAATCATGTTCTACTGCAAAGGGAACTGAAGCCACAGGAGAGACTTCTGCTCCCTTTTGTGGGGCTTGATGGCAGCTTTTGTACATCTCAGCATTTGGTGCCAAGTTATGGATGGGACAGAAATCATTAGCCAGTTTTTGTTGGCTATATTTTATGTTTAATTTTAACACAGTCTCTGGTATTGTATTTCCCATTTAGGAATGGTGTATTCTTACCTTTCATCCACAGTTCGTTTCAAAGAGCATTCAACAAATTTTTGTATTACTGGCACTGATTTTACCAATTCAGACTGCTTTAGGAAAGGCTTGGGTTTAATTTCAAGTCAAATGCAAATTAGGACAGCTGTTAAACCACAGCAAGCTCAAAAGCTTTCACAATGGTCACGAAAGGTGCCAGGTTGATGAACTGGGAACTGATATTCTGTATTTATCTGCATAAAAGATGAAGCTGAGAAAGCAAATTTTAGCCTCTTCCTATGCCATCCAAACCAGCTGCTCCAGAGGTGAGGGAAGGGGAGCAGCTTAAGCCTCTTCTGCTCCATCCAAACTGCACCCCCCTCGCAATGACTGTGCTTTGTTTGCAAAACAAAAAAGGATTTAAATTTAGACTTCCATCCTCCAGCATTATTTTAAATCAGTGTCCATTTAGAAACAAACAATGGCAAGGCAGCTGGGACCTACATCTCTCAGAAATACCTGCATAATGAGAAGATCTTCGTTTGGGCATGTGCAGCCAGTTTTTGATGCCATGTCTCTTTTTACTAAGGCATTGACACAAATTACATCAGAGGCATTGCAAGTTTGATTTGGGGAGCAATTAATTTACACAATTCATGTTGCTGGGGTTTTATCTAAATGAAAACTACACAAATACACTCTCTTATGAAGGGGGGAACCCGATCTCTCTTCTGTGACCAGTGGCTGTGAGGGCATTTGAGACTACAGCAGGTACCCTCAGCAGATGGCAAGTCACTGACAGCTTTAGATGTTCTAAATTAAATGCATCAAGATACCACTTGTTCCAAGTGAGTGGGTGTTTAATCACATTTACCCTTTGTATTGGTGAGAGATAATGTTGATTTTGGTGATAAAAAAACCTGAGAATTGTGCAAGAGATGGAAATGTGCTTTAAATTCAGAACAAAAGGTCAATTTTCTACTCATAATCAACTCTTCCATTCTCCTATCAAACCACATTTGAAAACCTTTTTGAAGGGAGAAAAATCTGACAGTTTCCACGGTGAAAGTACATAAGGTGCTCTAAGGCTGTGTGCAACTGATCCTTTCTGTTCCTCAGAAATACAGCACAGATTATCATCTCTGCTCTCAAACCTTTAGACACGCCAATCCCTGCGTGTAAATTCACATGAAAACGTCAATTATTGCCGTGTTCAATTGCCACATGAAAAACCACGGCACTGGTTTGTACACATTTCATTAGTCTCATATTAATTACAGTTATTTGAACTTTAATCCTTCATGTTTCAGCTGCATTATGAGCCTTCATGTGCAGATTATGAACCCAAAGTCTGAATAAGCACTTACGACGTTTCAATAAATCCCAAATGGAAAATTCAGTATTTCCTTTTCCATATGTGTTCTCGTACATGGAAAATGAAGGTATTTTCATAGAAGCCTTTGGTCTGATTCAGGGCCCTAAACAATCACCAGAGGAACCTGTTGCATGATCAATAGCATCAATGAATGATCAATTAGGAGCACAGCAGACTACTCGCTGCTACTCAGAATTCCCTTAATGGAATTAATGGAATTTACTTTTCAAGCAAAGCAATTCTGCTTTATGGTACAAACTGGCAATGGCTGCTACTTGAGCACAACAGCAATATCAAACATTCTGCTTAATGATGGCATTTGGTCACTATTGAGAAGGAAAGGGATGTTTTACCAGGGGTTGATTAGGTGTGAAATGTTCATGTCTTGTGTTTTATTGAAAAAGCTAAAAAGAGTAAAAAATACAAGACAAAATAATTAAATACAATGAATATATGCATTTAATTGATATTTTATTTTGCCTTTTTAGACTTGTCATCTGCCCATGATTTCTTCCTACCACACACAAACACACTGCATTCAAAGCTCTACAGAATAAATGACTTCTCCTTTAAGGGAGTTAATGGGATACACTGTGATGTCCCAATTAAGAGAATTTTCATGTACTAATTTTATGATGTCTAATTAAGGCTCAATTACGGCTCTAGGAGGTTGGCCTGGACTTGGGTTGAATAGGAAAGGATTTGAACCACCAAGGCTGGAGACATTTGGCCTGCTGGGTCATAAGCAGCTTTACCATGTCCCCAGCCAGTGCTTGGCAGCAGGAGCTGTGCTGCAGGTGGGGCAGAGGTAGTACAGATGTTCAGCACATCTGGGACAGCCCTGCAGCACCAGCCACACTGACTCACAGCAGCCCAGCTCCAGCAGCACTGGGACACACAGTCAGTCCTCTCTGAGGCACCTGGAGTGAAATCAGACTCAGCCCTTTGAGATGGGGTCTAGAGGGATGTGAAATAACCAAGCACCTTGGGGATATGAAAGTTTCTGCTTTCCCAATGATATTTTCTAGAAACTAAGCATTTTGTGGTGAGAGATCACGAAAAGATGCAACATAGTCAGGAAAAAGAGAAAACCCATATAACCAGTTTGCTGTCACTGCAGTGTAATGGCCTTAACACTTTGTACATTGCTGAAGAACTGCCCAAAAGAATACATCTGCCTTGTGATAAGAATAGTAACAGGTATTTGTTATATGTCTATATCGGAGACAAGGACAGAGACTGAAGTAAACCTTCCAAGGACTTCAGTGGTTTGGAAATGTGTCCCAGGGCAGCAGGTAACTGCAGCCAACAATGCCCTTGGCAGCAACAGAAGGCTAATGTTTTCCCAAGGATGAACTGCTCTTGAGCAAACTCTCTGATGTATTAAGGCACAAATAGGCACTGCTTCAAAAGCAGCCACATGTGTCTTCAGCTCCAGCCTATTTCCAGAGAGTGGACAGAATGATGGGGGCCAGCACAGGATGTCACTGAGCACACTGTGGAGTTCTCTTTGGGGAAGCAGCAGCCCTGGATGTTATTGCTAGAGGACATGTGCACACATATATTGAGTGCACAGAGATACACACACACAAGCTTTTGTCACCTCTGGTGTTACAGAGCCACAGGACACAGCACCCACATCCACAGGGCTGATCCTTCCCTGCATCAGCAAATGCATTTATTCATCTGTGTGATGCCAAGGGGAGCCCTCAGAGATGAGAGCACTTATTTTCCCAGTTCTCCCCGGGTCCACAGCTCTCCATGTGCCTCTGCAGCTGCCACAAGAGTCATCATTACTGAATGTCTGACCAGGCTCCTGCTCCCACAAAACTCATTACCTCCTCTGGACAATCATTTCAGCAAAGGGCAGAAAATACTACAGGACTAGAAAAAGAAAAATGAGAGTTGGGAGGATTACAAAGATTAGATGGGTTTGTTAGACTGGGAACAAAATCAGGTTTCCTGTTAGGAAAGGGAGAATGAAGAGGCACATTTCCAACCTTAATTTTAACCCCTTCTGGAAAGGCTGTAATGGGTTTGGAGGAAAATGCTCCCTCAATGAGGTTTCTACTGCCTCAGTCGAAATTCCACCAGGTAGTCTGGAAGTATCCTAGGCAGACCTCACACATTAATTTTCCTTTTATGTTATTAATAAATATTATTATTAAACAGGAAGGAAAATGCAAACTTAAACATCTGTGTTTACAGTGCACATACAAGAATTCGTGGGCAGGAATGGAGATGCTGTCAAAGCACTGCAACACAGATGCAATTGTCTCACTGTGACACTTTTATGCATTTTTCAAGTATGATAGCAGGGAAAGAAAAGCAGCCCAGGGAGAAAAAACACTCCAGTTATTACAGCTACATTTCCAATAAGAGTTAAATACAATAAAAACTTAAGTATCCGGGAACAGTAAATCTCTTTTTTCTCCACTTGGTATAACATTAAAATGAGTACAAACTGCATCCATCATCATCATGGAACTATAAACCTTGTGTCTGCAGCAACAAATTCAAAGGGTATCCTGCCTTCCAACACTCTTGGTGCCCGTGAGTATGTTTTTGTTAGTCCTAAGTCTCTACACTTTAAAAAAAAGGAGCTATGTAATTCCACTACTAAGAGACTGCCCATGACTCTGCAGTTTGTTGTTGTGCTTTGTTATGCTGTGAATCCAAAGGGAGGAATTCACACCTCCTGACACTCCCCTTCTTTCTTCCTTGAACACATGGAAAGCCCAGTTTCCTGCTGAAAATACCTAAATTGGCTGCCTAAAGAGAGACAAACTGAGCCCTTTCAGAAGAACGGCAATAAAACTCACCACAACTCATAACTTACTCTGTTGGTAACTCTTGTCTTTGAGAGCACTACAGCGAGCTCAAAAATATCCAGAGGCAAAGAAGTGATACTACTCCAGTCTATAAATAACCAAAATAGATTTTCTCCCAAATCTCCATGCCTGTGGTGAAACTTTTGCATTCTAGATATTAAGATTTCCTTTTCAGCTTTTAAAGCTGCTGGAACAGCCTCTGCCTTGGTGTCCCATGGGACTGCTAAAGGCATGACCTCCAGTGGTTCTGTGTCAGAAGATCCAGCCCAAGGTCAGGATGTGATTTGGAGAGGGCAGGGAGGACCTGCAGTTTTTGCTTGCCTTTGCTGCAGGAGAATTTACATGTTACGAAATAACTGACTGTGGGCTGAATTCTCAAAAACATCTTATTGACTTTTAAGTCAATGGTATTTGTGGCCTTAAACTACTTAAGTGCTTTTGGAAATCCAGCACTAGTCTGTAAATCAGATTTGTTCTGTCCAGTTTGCCCAAGAGGCAGCACTTTCAAGTTTTCTTCCAGCTCCCTGAGTCAGTAGGCAACACAACTGGATCTTTTAGTCTTAAATGCAGAAAGTGAAAACTGCCTGAATCAAGAGACTTGTGACACTCAAAACTTCTGGAACTTCTGTTCAAACAGGTGCACCTATTGGAAAATCCCAAATCCCTCCCACGAGTCAGGCTTCGAAGGGCCCTTTCAGAATTGAGCCAAAAAGTACAAAATTAAGTCTTCCATCGGAATTCCTGCTGCTCCTAAACAAAACAGGGATTGCATTCACTAAGTGAATTACAGGATTATAAATGATAACTGCAATTATATGTGGCAGAAAGCAAGCAAACTCATAGGGATATTGTCTGAGGCTTTCCTTGCACTTCCTTCCCTCGTCTTCCTTGTGATGAAGAAGCTGTTGCTGGCAGATGGAATTAGCCACGAGCTGCTTTGAATGCTTCTAGTCTGTCACTTGGCTTTACACTCAAGAGCTGACACTGAAAGTAACTCCCTTCTAATAACTCCACAACATGTTTTCAGGGTACTCCACTCTCTAATCAAAACCATGGGCACTTCCCAAATGAAGGCTGACAGACCTTACCATGGCACTGGCTCTTTGAACAGCAAAGTCCCTCTATTGCATGTGAACTTTAGGGAGGTGTAAACTTCTGTTTTCTTCAGGTACAGTTTGTGAACATCTGAAAGGACTGACATGATTCTCCCAGGTTCTCCTACTTTGTCCTCATGAGGCCCCAGGTCTGTGTCCAGGTCTGGGGTCCCCAGCACAGCAGAGCTTGGGTGAGGTTGGATCAGGTGCAGAGGAGACCACCAAGATGCTCCAAGGGCTGGAGCATTCTGCTGTAGAGACAGACCAGGAGAGCTGGGGCACTGCAGCCTGCAGAAGAGAAGGCTCCAGGCAGACTTCATTGTGACCTTCCAGGACTTAAACTGGACTTATAAAAGAGTGGGAAAGGGACTTTTTACATGGGCAGATAGTGATAGGACCAAGGAAAATGTTTTTAAACCCAAAGAGGGGAGATACAGGTTAGATATTAGGAAGAAATTCTATACTCAGAGGGTGGGCAGGCCCTGGCACAGGGTGCCCAGAGAAGCTGTGGCTGCCCCATCCCTGGAAGTGTTCAGGGACAGGCTGGATGTGGCCCTGGGAAACCTGACCCAGTGGGTGGCATCCCTTCCCCTGGCAGGGGGGACTTGGAACTAGGTGAACTTTAGGTCCTCTCCAACCTCTCCATAATGTTAGGATCACTGATAGCACTATTACTGCTGGCTTCTTGCACTTGTGCATTGAAATAGTTTCTGTCCATGGAATTCAAAGCATTTGGAAAACGTTGATGGGGCAGGAGCTTTAACTGCCTGTCAGCCTGCTTTGGTTCCCAAGAGAAAGCAGGCAGGAGCACCCTCTGACTGCCTTTGGAGCATCTCCTGCTTTCTGTTCACTGCACAGAGCCTCAGTGTGGGCTCAGGACTGGCTGCCTGAAGCCCCTCAGTGTGGTAGGTGAGACCTGTGCTAAGCAAGCAGAACTTCTGCCCTATTGCATATTCCCTTTTCAGGAAGCTTCAAGTGAACAATGTTAGGTGCATCACACAGGAAATTCCTGGCAGGGGTAGGGATAGATCTGGGAATTCTGACTCTTGAAACCTACCAAGTTGTCCTCCTTTTTGTTTCTGTGCATTCAATCCCCATTCAGCCATTTACCACAGTATAAACTACCTGAGCCACGCTGTGTTGAGAGTTCTCCAGGTGTGAAGAAGGGCATGAGATGTGGTGGAGGTGGACCTGGATCCCTGCATGGCAGCTCTCATACACCACCTGAATCTGCAGTGCCACGGTCTCTGTTCCTGTGCTGAGCTCTCTCCCAGGTGAAGGGATGAGCCAGGCAAGCTCCTGGAGCCCCACAGCCCTGGCACTGGCACTGCCATGTTCAGCAGCTGGCACTGGCATGGAACTTCTCTCCCTTTGTTATGAAACTTGCTTTGAGAAACATTTTACACTTTATATCTGGACTAAGTCAGCGGTGTAATTGTGTGCTGTTCCACGGGAGGGACAGCCTGCCGTGTGTGGATGTCACCAAGGTGGCATGGCTCATGGGATGGCATTTCCTCCTCCCCTGAAAGCTTCATGCTCTGATGGAAAATTGACACAAAACTTAGGTTCCTCATAAATCCCCAAACACTAGCTTATTACTATTATGCTAGGGAAATGTTCCCACTTAGGGAAGCTGTCTGAGGATGGATACTGTGGAGAGTCTTTCTGACAGCAACCAATAAAAACGTTCCCAGCTATGGCTGCAGAGATAAATCTCCACAATAGGCACGGCAGCTGCTAAATGAGAAGTGCCCTGTGCTGGCCACAGACTGCTTGAAGAAAGGGAGGCTGGCAGGGATAAAGACTCAGCAGACATACAACCAGAACTGCACTCAGACTAGTTCTAACCCACAACTTGTCTGAGCTCACTTCCCACAAATATCTGACAAGCTCCCTTTCCTAGCACATACGAGGAAATCATTTATCAATTATATTTAAGCTTAAAATAATATCAGGAAATATCATGTGCCAAGCCTGCAGCAAAGAGATGAGATCCCCTGAAAACTCCTCAGTGTAAAATGGCATTTCTGGAGGTAACAAAATGCAGTGTCACATATTTCAAGCCTTATGGTACAGAATCTAAAAAGTTGGAGAGTTGGTCATTGACAGAGCTAGGAAAGGGTTTTAGCCCTTTACAGATCTGTGAACTGCCATCCTAAGTGTTTAGACAATGTATTCAGCAAACACATTCAAAATACATTCTATCCTTTAAAACAAAACCAACCAGACAAAAACCCTCCAACAAATTAAATAACAAGTTGTTTCCCAAGCAGAAAACTAATATAGGGTGAGCAGTCTCTGGTGGCTAATAGGCTGCAAATACTAATTGAAGGTTTCCTTGTGGTTTGTGGTGTTCAGGACATGTTGTTGGAGCTCTTGTGGAGCTGACAAAAGACATCACTCCCAAGCTGGCAGCACTGGTGGATGTGCAGTCCCTAGAAGAGCAGCTCATAACCTTGGATAGCAACTGGAGCTCCAAAATCCTAAATAAAATGAAACTCCTCATTTATATTCCTTTAGGAATGGTCCATTTCTCTTGTTTTCTTCTACCAAAGCAAACCATCTTGAGAGCTGGCTCTGGGCAGACATCTACCTGCCAGCAAGTAGAATGTTGTCCTGAACTCAAAGTACTTCATGAAGAATCCCAATCCAGCTAAGAAAACATTAACTGCAATCTTTTAGCTTGTTCCACAGATCTGAGATTTCAGAACTCTCTGCTCCCCCCTGCAATTTTAGCAAAGTTTTTTGTTGGAAAGGAAATTCCATATGTGGGTATAAAAGGCTTAATTGAGAAAGGCATCTACAGTGTGTCTCATTTCATCAAATCTATCTTTCAGGCTGCATATTTGAGCACATCGTATTATATTTCACATAATAAAATATGTGCAACAGACACTGTGGAATTCATCAGCTTTCAGGAAGATAAATAAAATTCACTTATGTGTTTCATTGCATTTTGACTGTTGCAGGCACCTTTCACCCTGTATATTCATCACCCTTTCAACAGCCACAGGTATCTACAAGCTCTGGAAATAGTTCAGCTGGTAGCAGAGACACAGTTTACACTGCAAGTGTTTTAACACTCTGACCTCTGCTTGTAGAAATTTATGTGCATCCACACCCACCTAAATATTGGCAGTGTCATGGTGAACATGAAGCTGAAGGAGAATTATTTGTTTTCATGGAAAAAACCTCTTTGCTCTGAGGTTTCACATTCACAACCCAGAGACCTTCCTGTGAATCACTCAATTTTTGAGAAGTTTTATGGCTACTGAACAAGCCTGGAGGTTTTCAGACCTGTCAGCAGACTGCCCCCAAGCAGGGGAACCCTGCACTGCTGTCTGTGAGACTGGCACTTCTTTTGCTGCCCAGAAGTTCATTTGTGACCAGGAATATAAATGCATGGTCAATCACTGCAGTTAATGACATTTCACTACATCAAAGAAGTATTCAAATTCACAAGTAAAAGACCTGTAAGGTTGCCTAAGCCATCATCCTCAAAACGCTGGGCTCTTCTTGGCAGCATTTTTGGGGGTTTTTTTGGAAACAAATTTTAAAAAATAAAAGTGAGGATTTTTTTTCAGCCCTTCCCTTGCAGCAGAGACAGGAGCTCAGAGTCTGTGTCATGCCTGGCAAAGGGCACAGGAGCAGCCCAGGTCCTTCCCACTGTGCAGATCCAGGGCACAGACAGCTCTGTGAGCACCAGGGATGCCACTGCAATACAGGGCACAGGGTGGCACGAGCTGTCACCACAGGAGCCTCAGTAGTATTTTCCACAGCTTCAGTGAAATTTTAGCCAGTGTGAATCCAAACATGCTGTATTAATTGCCATTTCGTTAGGGGGTTTATTAGCTTGTGGGTGGCAGGAAAAAAATAAAGAGAATAATATTCATATAATGGGAAATTAACTCCAGAAAATCTTATCATGTGGTAATTGCTAACCATGTGACCATGTACTACCTACTTGCTGGGATAGTGTTTTCACCCACATGCAAAAAAACCAAGAATGCCACTATTTTTAGAGACTTTCTAGAGTACCATAGATACCCTAAGATGATGGCATAAAATTAATTTACTAGGATTTTCAGCCACTCAAGGCTCTCCTGAAAGGAAAAAGAAAGAATTACAGATGCAGGTGCATTTCAGACTGTGGGGCCCAATTCTTTGATTTTAATTTTGGCACCTTTCAAGTTAAATCTTTGCTTTTTTCTGAAGGTGTCACAGGCAGCCACTTCCATCCCTACCTGCCTGTGACATTCCTTTGTGCATTCATAGAATTGTTCTCTATTACAAATACAGGCGAAATTGTACCTTAAAAATAAATGGACACAGTGCACATGGGGAGCTGATGTCAAAGTAGACTGAATAAGTTTTTTATTTAATCCTGAAGTCTCTGCTTCCTAAAGCTCCTGCCTCAAAGCAGAGGAATTCAATGGCAAATTAACACAAAGTAGCCTCATGTAGCAGACTTTGAAAATGAGCATTATGCACCTGCTACCACACAGACAAAAGAAATATCTTGCTGTAATAGGTCAGATTTTCCAGCTCTGACACCCTGGTGAGAAATCAAAAAAAATCCTCCCATACACACCCACCAAGAGGTCTCAGAGCTCAGGCACAGCATACGTGAGTGTGAATGAAACAAATACCTTTGGCAGGGGGGGAGTTTGGGAAGAAAAAGGAACAGGGCTGACTCAGAGCTGAATAACACAGAGAACTGTTTCAGCAAGTAGGAAATTTATTGGTAATTCAGCAATGTAAACCCACAAAGAGGGGTGGTGAGGGTGGCTGAGGTACCCAGGCTCAGGAGACTGTTTAATGGGTGCCCTGGTTGAGAGGACACAGAGGGTTGTGGAGCTCAAAACACTTGAACAACTAACTTAGCAGGAGAAAAAGTGAAATCACCAGTCATGGGAAAACCATATCATCCACCTCTGCAGATGATCAGCAGGGGTTCTGCAGTATGATATTAATTTAATTTACACTTCTGCAAGGAAACTGCAGCCTGGTCTCCTTTCAACCCCCTTACACGTGTCTGCTCACAGAAGCCAGGCACTCTAACCAAGCCTTCAGCTTCTGATCTCAAAGGAAACTCCTGCTTTGGAATATGGTCTTTTTCACAGCTCCCTTTTGAGACTGCTTTTCCTGCCCAGCACGACTCCCCATTTGGGAGCCAGGCCAGATGAGCCAGAGGAGCATTTCTGTGTGGGTGTGACAGAATGCCCAACTGGGCATCGCCAGCCCAGCCCACACTGTGACCCATGGGCACCTTGACCCATCACCTGCTCCATCACTTCCAAAGGACTTGGTCACAGCATGAAGTTATGTGTGACCCCTAAAAGTGCAAAAAACAGCCAGGTTGTGCTGTTAATTCTGTGTGTGATTTTTCAGCACCTTACTCCACTCACAAGCTTTGGTCCTTGCCTGCTCCTTCCACACGTGTCATTGCTGGACAGAACGTGCAGCTCACGCCAGGGTGATCTCTGAAACACACAATTAGGAATGGCCAGCTGAGAGTATCCTTTTGAACAGAGTCTGTGGCAATCTTCTCTTTAGATAGTTCCCTACCAATATTACAGTCCTTGCATTGATGGCTTTGTATCTTCCAAAAGGAGAAACAACATGTGCAGGTATGGCACTATCAGCAAATAGCTGCTTATCTCTCATTCTAGTTTTATTAACTGGCTGGCAGGCTTGTTAACTCTCCATAAAATTACAGGAGATACGATTAAAACCAGCATCTTTTTCCTTATTTGTTTGTAAAATCTCTTGCTCGTGTTTTTGAAGGTGGCTGCTCCTGACTGTGCTTCCACCAACTTGGCCAACTTTATTTCTAATTTAAAGTTACTCGGGAATCTCTAATCCCATATTTGAAATTCCCATTTCTGGGGGCTTTAATCACAATTGGTTTGGCAAAAAAAAACCCGTGTTTACACAGCTCTGGTCTGTTAGTGCCAACCTAGTCAGACACTCCATCTAAATTACCTGCCTTGAGGACAGGAGCTGCCTTTGCAACACACAGATGTGCATTCACCCACAGCCAAACCATTATTAGTTACAGTGTCCCCTTGAACCAGCAGCTTTTTCCTGCCAACATTGCAAAATCAGGATTTCTTAGGAGTTACAGAGCACTGATGGTGAAGTAAAAAATGTCAAACCATTATTATCTTGTTCTCTCTTCTTGTTCACCTGGCACGTTCTTTTTGATGAGTAAAAGATAAAACAAATGGATCTCTACAACGCCGTGTGAATCCAGCAGCTTTAACTCCAACCTTTCAAGCAGAAATCCCACTCATTTATTGAATGCTTGAATACTGTGTGCAGTTTGGGCACCACAATATAAGAGAGATATTTAACTCTGAGAGAGCATCCAAAGGAGGCCACGAGGAAGGTGAAGGGTCTGGAGGGGAAGGGTATGAGGGCACTGAGGGCACTTGGGGTGTCCAGCTGGAGGAGAGGAGACTGAGGGGAGAGCTCATTGCAGGGACAACTCCCTGGGCAGGGGCAGAGGAGGGGCAGGCACTGATCTCT
>JAWWEE010000018.1:2122708-2153115 GCA_035221455.1 Xenops minutus | reverse complement strand
AGGCTGCCAGAGCTGCAGGAGGGTTTGGATGATGCTCTGGGGCACAGGGGGGGATTGTTGGGGTGTCTGTGCAGGGCTGAGGGTTGGACTGGATGATCCTGTGGGTCCCTTTCCACTCAGGGTATTCTTTGTCACTCTGTGTGTTATGGTGTGATTTTGGTGCTTCTAAAAGATATCTCACTTTTTTCCTTTCTTCACACACCCAGAACTTCTACTTGGGCTATTCATCCATTCATCTCCCCCTTCACAGTCCCAGCTTAATATAAAAGGCATTATATTTTCTCCAAAGTGCTCCATGCACGTTTTGGGGTTTTTTTAACTGTTGATTAATCTCAACTCTTATGAAATTAATTGAAAACATCCTTATTGAAGAAGATGACAAATATCTAAGTTATAAAAAACTAATTAATCTCTAATCTCTAATCTCATACTTGCCCTTTCCATGAAGCACCTCAGGTTTTTCTTGCATTTACTGATCACATCCCCAATGCTCTGGGTAAAGGTCATTTGCCAGGTTTGTGTCAGTCTTTGTTTAAAGGAGCTTTTGCTCACAGCTGCTTCGTCTGACTCTTAAAACTCAAAAGGCACAGCCTTGATGTTTCTTTGTCCTGTTTCTCCTTCCCTTTCTTTGGCATAATTTTCAAAGCATTTAACTGAAGAACTTCTTGCCAGACCCACTTTTAGCATCTCTAGGGGTTCTTCTGCAGGGGCAGCAGTAGGGTCAAGTCTTTTAATCCTGATGTTAATACCCTTGCCTTCAGATATCCAAAATATAAAATAGTCACACATGTAGACAATACTCTTAAAATGTTTATGGCAAATATGAAGTGTGTCTCAAAGGTGTCCTCTTCTCTAGGACAGAGGGGATCAACAGCTGGATTAATAAATGAGCTGCAAGCTCTATTCCAGTCTGTGGGTTCTTTCAGCCCAGCAGGTCCCAGTATACACTGGGAGTTCTCCTTCAGCCTGTGTCCCATGTAACAAATGCCTTAGAGCAAAATCTTGGGGATAGCCTATCCTTTAACAAATACATGACAAATACAAAAACACCATCCTGGTTTTTAGGAAAAGCTAAATATTTACTCTTGGTGCTCCATCTGATCTGTGTAAGGTACCAGTGTCATCTTTGTCCTGGAGATGAGAATCGATACTTTCAGTCAATACTGGCAAAGTTACCAGAAAATGTTGTCACAGGATCAGAGTGGAAAAGAGGAAACTTAAAATTTTAGTCCATGGACATGGGCATTACAATGAACATGTTTCTGCCCCTGTGTTGAAGGGCTTTTGTTGGATTGCTGAATTTTGGGCCAGGAATTGTCAAACCCCAAAAAACAAACACACCTCAGGTCAGCACAAACATACCTTTTCCCAGGGAACTGTCAGAGAACTGGAAGATGCCAAGAGGATTGAACAGAGGGCAAACTGGCTCCTTTGATTTCAAGCATCAAATGAGGGTTTTTTTAGTGAAGTATACTTTCACATAATTGATGTATTGCAAATCTTCACAGGACGGCCCACTGGCTGTATATTATTATAACCATGCTGAAGTAACTAACTCTGTACATTAAAAAAAAAGGAAAAGAAAGATGTTAGAGAATTTGTTTTCCTCTTTAAACTAAACATTTACTCGTAGGGAAAGGGACAGACACCATATGGCAAACATATATAGGAATTATATATATAAAACATATATAAGGAATAAACATATATAAGGAATATATAAGGAATTAATTTGCTAAGGGGATTTATACTTGACATGTAAATATATTACTAGATGGGGAGCAGAGAGGAAGGTCTTCATTCATTAGGTAAAAAGAGGGAGGGAGAATTCATCTGATTAAAACATTAGCATATAAATCTGAGTTTTTAGGGGTCCAAGTCAGCCCTGGCAGACAGAGGAGAGCAGCAATCAAAACTACAGAGAGCCACTGGCAGGAAGGAAATAACACTGACTTTGAGGGAAAGGATAGCTTTAACATAAGTCTTTTCTAAAACTTTGTGATACACTGTTGGAATGCATCATAAATTCCAGAGGCTGTTAAATATATTGCCTGGGAAGAGGAGTGTAAAAACACACAACTAAAGTACAATTGGATTACAAAAGCTTCATAAGTTACTGCTCTTCATCTCAGTCACTGCAACTGACTGTGCAGGCTTTTAAGCCTGCTCTGGTGCACTGTAAACCTCAATAAGGATTCGTGCAGTAAATAAATTTCAATTCACCCTTGCCATGACACAGAGTTTGTCCAAAGGCAGTGACAGTAGCTCAGCTGGAAATGAGAACATAGGGAAAACACTATAACCTGGTCACATGGAACTGCAAGCTCACTTCCTGAGGGTGGTTTGTTATGGGGCAAAGGAAAAAATATTTCACATCCTCCTGATATTAGACAGAAGTTTATAGAGAAAAATATCTTCCCTTCCCCAAATCCATCTTCTACTTTATATCTAGTTGGTGTCAACAGGCTTAGCTGAAAACACAGTAGGTAATGGGTATATACAAACTCTGATAATAAAATCCTGGTATTATGTTATCTCACTATTCCTTTATTTCACAATGGTAAATTTACTGTTGCTAAAGGAGGCTGGATGTAAACCATAATATTTTCACAAAGTGTTCAGAAAGTCATTCAGTCTCAACCATTATTATCTTGCATCTCTGCAGTGAGCAAACTCATCCGTAGACTTCTGAATTCTGCTTCTCCAGAGAAGAATGAGACCAGGCATCCCAACAATCCTTGCATGCAGCAAGGAATTGTTTTAATATCTTTATCCACAGTTCTTGGAATCAATCGATAAAGCAAACAAAAAATTTCCATCTGATAGAACTGAATCTCTCTCCATAAATCCAACCCCACAATTACCTTCATTTAGAGATAAAGAAATAACTGCATGGCAGTTCATGATCGCAGAGCCAGAGGTGAAAATGAACTCAATAAATAAATGAGCTGTGGTTTGCTACACTCTGCAAACCGAATCCTTGTGCTGCTTAAGGTGTGGCCAGGGATATTGTTCAATCATATATTCCAACCATAAACTGGATGGAATCTCAGGAAAGAGGGACTTATCAATCATAACTTGGAGAAGGAGAAACCAGTAACACCAACACACTGCCTTGGCTGATGCTGGTTAAGGACCCTGCCAGCATAATAAAGAGAATTAGAGCAACTGGGCTGGTGGAAATAGAGCAGAGGGACAGGAGGGCACTGGGCAAGAGTGCTGAGTCAGCAAGCCGGTGGGACTACCCACCTGGCACTCAAAATTAAACCAGGTAACTGAATTTAAACGCAAAATGATGCCATCTGGAGATCTCTCTGCTTCATTCCTGATCCCAGTTCAGTGCTCAGCGTGCCAAGAGCCCTGAGAAGAGCCGGGTCAAGGGAATCTCTGCACGAGGCTGTGGCACAAAGGCCATGCAGGACCCTCCCCGAGCACTGCAGAAATCAGGGCTTGCTTTAAGGGCATGTGACAAGAGGGCTTGACCAGCAGCAACTCAACTCATCATTTCCAGGATTCTCCAGGAGCAAAGAGGTGAAGGCAATTCGATGGCAGTTGTACATCCAGCCTAGAAATTCAACAATAGGGATTTGATGTAACTCTTATTCAGTCGCAGCAAAGACACTGCCTTTGCTGTTTGTTATTTTAAGCTAAACAGGAAGCTTAAGAAAATAGAAAGATCACCCCTGCAAAACGTGGGATGTATTTCAGAGTGTGCCTGGAGGGACAGGAACCTTCTCTGCTGACCAGTGTCCTCAGCACCTTGTCCATCTCGGGGGGTTGGACCAGGGTCTGGGGTCAGCTTTATCCCCACTGAGTCCTGTGCTACTGCAAAGCAGCTCTTACACATGAAATTAGTGCAGAATATCAGAGAAGTTTCCTTCCTGCATAAAAAAAAAATAAGTTTAATTTACCTCTCCTTTACATAATGGACAGTGTTTCTCTTCAGCTATTAAATTTGTATTTAAATTAATTTATTTAAACATTAGATGCTGGGTGTCCTCTGCAAGCTAGAGAATTTTATTTAAAATATTTGATAGAAAAGGGGTAAAGCCAGAAAACATATTTCCTCTAACTTTTGGGGCTTCAAATCCAAGGTCTTCAAAAGCTTCTCCGGTTTATTCTTTTTTTAGTTCTTATTCATGAAGGATCTTTCAAAAACACAGTCATGTGGGCACTTGAAATTCCTGAAAATTACACTTCAAGCCTCACATTACAACTAAGGATGGAGCCAACCCTTGCCTGTAGTTTGGGAAGGGCAGGGATTCTCCTCAGCATTGTTCTACAGAACAGCAATCTTAAATGACCTCATGACCACACTGAATTTCCATCTTAGTTGGTGGGATTTTACAACTCTAACAGGGTCTGCCCCATTACATAATGTGATTCTCTCCAAGTAAATCTTTATGTCCATAATTTACAGATCATGTCAGAGCACAAAGAATAGTTCAGCCACTTGGGAATTACAGCAAGCCATCGTCACTAAAAGTGATTAATATCCTAAATGCAAAAAATGGAATCCTTTTATACTGCCCCAGTGTTAATAAAAGACGGTCAGTCAAAATGGGGGTCACAAAGATTACAAAAAATATGTTCAAAAAATATTTATTTCAGCTTTTGTTGAATACAACTCTTCAGTGGAATAAAAATTGCAAGAGCAGAGGAGGAACCTGCTACCATGGCTGGAAATTGAATCATTTCAGTGTTGCCCACTTTATAAATTATTGCTCCTGTAGAGCATCCCCCTAGCACAGAGCACAGAGAGCCTCCCTGGCTGCTCAGTGGCAGAGAGCAAGAAAAGCAGGGCGAGAAAACAAGCACATCCTTGTACAGAAAAAGGTACTTTGGGGGAACTTCCTTTGTTCCTCCCCACTATTCCTGTTCACTGGCTCTGGGGGGATTATGCACTCACAGATCTTTCCAAACACTCACCTCTTGGCTGAATCACTGGCCAGGCCTCCTGAAGATTTGGGGTCTAAAGAGAAATTCAGCTTTTGGACTTCTAGGGAAATTCAGCTTTTGGACTTCTAGGCACCCCCTGTCAGAGCAAGCAGATCAGAACAGGGAGTTTGAAGGAAGTTAGCAAGAACACTAAAAAAAATGGGGCGGAAAATGGAGGAAAAGGCAGATTCAGCTTCTTTCTTTTCTTTTTTTTTTTTTTTTCTTTTAATGTAGAAAAGAGAAGGTCAGGAGAGGACAGGAGATGAATTGTCTTCATGTAAAATACTCTTACTAAGAGGGAGCTTGATGAATGATTTTCTGCGTCTGCTGGGGAGACGACAAGACCAAATTGGCTTAATTTTCAGTGAATGGCACTTAGATTGGGCTAAACTCTATACATCAAAAGGCAATTATAACAGAACAGGTGGCTAACAGAGGTTATGGAAAGCCTATCATTCTTTATAGGCACAGGTTAGGTAGACATCTGGCAGCAGAGTGGAGGTATAACCTCCTCCTCTCAAGAGCTGCTGCTCCTAAAGTTTTAAGCCTAGAGAAACTTTTTAGATGTGCTCCATTTGAGTTTGCCTCTGGGCTTGCTTGTGATCCCTTATAAAGCATGATGAAATTCAGACAGGAAAAAGGAATCCATGGGATTTGCTCCCTGTTAATGAGTGGATGAGCATTTAATTGTTCCAAGTCAATTCAAACGGTCTGGTTGTTCTTCAAAAGCTTAACTACTAATGTTCCTTATTCACTGAATACAACAGAAATAGGGAGTGAAGTTTAGCTCTGTCCCATCTCCTGGGTATCCCAGTATCAGACTGGGGATCATGGGGCCAGTGCTGAGTCACAGCACGACAGGAATTTGTACTGGTGGAATTTAAAAATAGCTGCAGGGGCTGGATTAAGTACCTGTGAGATGTGGGACTAAACAACCTGGTGATGTACAGAAGGAGCCTTGACAGGCACACGAGTCAGCCCAAACTGAGAGGAAAGGAACAGTTTCATTTCCTTGGCATTCATAGATTTAAAAAGCAAAACAAAAGGAAAGGAAAGCAAAACACAGAAAGTCAAATAACCAAACACCACAACTCGAAGCTCACACCCAACTAGGATTCAAAGTTAAATGTACAAGCCACAATTCATCATGATAGTCAAGGGTAGGTATAAAGAAAAAAGCATTTAAATAACAGCCCAGTGAGTAATGACATAATGACACACAGGCAACTGTAAAGTGATGTCATGCAGTAACAGTAAAATGGAAAAAACTGCCATATTTTTTAATTTAATTGCTCCACTCTACATATACTGGTTAAACTGTATAAAAAAAGGATTGTAGTTTTTCATCCTTAGACAAAAATGACTAAAATATCCTTCACTGATTATCCATTGTCTGAAGAAGGCCGTGCTTAGGATGCTCAGATAAGGAAGCTCATTTAGAGCTGTTTGTAAGGGCTGGGATTTGCACTTCTGTCTTTAAAAATAATTTATGGCCACACACTTAGCCTGCCTCACATAATCTATCATCTGATTATTGCTGTCCACCCCCTGAATTTTAGTGATGCCAAATGCCTCTCATTACCAGAGACACTGGGGCTGGAAGGCACTGTAAAAGCATAAGACAGCACTATCATAAAGAGTATCACCCACAGCAGGTTATTTGACAGGTCTTGCTCCCAACCCCCCCATCGCTTACAAATTGTTTTCATTAATTAGTCCGGAAGCCTGAAGTTATTTAGACATTTGTAACTGTCAAATTAGACTTTCTGACAGAGCATCTTTGGTGCATCAACACTGTCTGAACAATGGCTGAGGTTTTTAGCCCAAATCAAGCCTCTAAGCCCAGCTATTCTGAGAATGAGCAATTTAAGGTCCATGCCAAGAGCTTCTGGAGCTCTAAGAGGTTGCCAGGGAGCTGCCATGAATAGCCTGTGCAGTTTGCTTTCCAAGCTCTACCACCACTACCAAAACTGCCAGGTTTCCAAATGCTCTTCACTTAGAAGATAAAGCAGAAGAGGTAGAAATGGATTGGAAACCAGTTAGAAAACACAAACTGGGGCCGTACTGAATTCTGGTGGTCAGCACTTCTTTTGCCTTGCTTTATCAGACTGCTCATCTTGGACTAATTAATGTGGCCTCCCTCTAATGAACTGGCTTTGCAGCCTCCCTCCCTCTTCATGGTGAATCCTCATGAGCTCACCACCAGGCAACCACAGGTCCCTAATTCTTTCCCTGATGCTCAGCACTCTTTCCTTGTTAGAACAAGGTATGTTCTAACATACCGAAGTATTCTAAGTAAATCAGCCTTTAATCCAGTTGGATCTTTGAGATAACAGTCCAGAATAAAGTGAAAAAAGAAGAGAATCAGATACTGCATATTCAAAACAGAGTGCATAGACTGACAGAGATGCACAAAAATTGTCTCAGTGTCAAACAGTATCAATGAGCTGTGCATTTCCTAAAGCACTGCAAGCACCCCCTTTAAAAACTAAGCTATAAAAGGGGAAAATTAACAAATATACTGAAAACAGTTCTCACAAAACACGGTTCTAGTAAGCCAAGTGTCTTTTAAGTAGATGTGACATTGCTATAACAAAGAGCACACCAGGTGCATGTGTGAAATGGTGCTATTTTGGTTCACAACAAGTATTTTTACATATGTGGGCAGGGACAGCTGAACACGACACCCAGTAGGAATGCAAACCCAGCACTCAAAGGATGGCCTTTGCAGGGTTCTCCCAGTAACTCAGCACCACGAGAGAAACCCCCTGGCTCCTCTAATCTAAAGACATTCTAGAAAAAAACAAGATGTAGCCCAGACACCCTTTCCCAATACAGAACATAAGGGGAGATGACAATTCCTACTCACCCCATTTGACTAAATGATAATTAGCATTAACTGTGCCACTTAAGCTGGTTTTGAGTTCAGTGGGAGGCAGGAGAAGACAACACCTTCTGAGCAGCAGAGAAAGGGTCAAATGCTTGGAACAGAACTGCTGCCAAGGGAATTGCATTAGCAGCTATCTGCATGTTGCTGTATCATTTATTAAAGCTCCTTTTTGTTGCTATTTTAAACATACCCACAAGTGCCAATCTAGGAAACAAGTGACATTCCAGGAATCTTTCATTCCATTTGGAAAAATAATGGGGATAGGGAAAAAAACCTGCCAACTTTTACCTTCTGCAGGTGACATCTGGGTCAGTATTTTCCTGAATTAGAAGGCTGTTTCTGGATTAATCTTTCTTAGCTTTATCTGGGTTGCTGTAGTAAAATCACTATTTCACCTGCAATCTATCAAATCCAATGGAGTCATTTATCTTTTGTCTGTAGTAGAGGGGTTATGTTGCTTGTGTCGAGGGTTCAGGTTATGGTTCAGCCTTTAACTCACTCCTGGAGAATTCTGTCCTGTCATCCTCAGTGACAAGTGGGTGCAGTTTCCATAATCACGAGCAAAAAGTGTAGCTGAGAAAATGGATGTGTGGCTTCAAACCTTCAGAAGGAACATCTTGACATTTAAATCCAATTACCCTTTCTCCTTCCTGATGAAAATATGATACCAACGAGTGGGAAATTCTTCTAGACAAATATATCATATTCTCCAGCTCCTGTAAACTTTTGGGCATTACACGTTGCATTCTTTATCAGACATTTTTACAAAATAAAGGGTTGCAAGGGTGTAGTAATTGACAGGTGATGCCAAGAAGTCTATAAAAAAGTTATTTGGGAAGTCTTCATAGAATGATGATCTTCCCCCCAGTTGAAAACATTAATTGCAAAACTGGAATGAACTCCCAGGTAAGACAGACTATTGCTCTTTGTAATAAATTAAACTGTCAATCACTCAAAGCACCTTTAATATCGTGCTATTTCCCTGAGCTCTTAAATTACAGGCTGAATTTCATTTATCAGCCTGCTGTATGGGAAAAAGGATTAATTAAACTCATTCCAGTATTACAGGGAGGCTCTATTTCTCTTAGTATTACAGAATAATTGACTGCAAATGAATTGGAAAGTGGGTAAGTAATTGTAGTTATTATTCTGATGTAAATATTAGTTCTCTTTTGACATTTCAAAAGATTTAGTAGAGGCACTTTAGTGATAAGACAGATCATTACCCTGGCTAGGAAGAAGAGATAGCATAGAGGAAGTGAAATTACAATCATTAGTTTAGGTATCTGAAAGTACTATTATTTGCTTTTTCATATAGTTATGTACCTTAAAGTACATTTTCATAAACTGTTGCTCCTGATTTATTGTATTAAGTGTACTGCAGTAAAGGCAATGCATTATAGCCTGGTGCTTTGGAAAGAATTCAGAGGTTATGTGAGTCCTCACAGTGGAAGAGGAACGAGTGGGAGGTTTGTCTCAAACACTGAAAGTGCTATAAAATTCAAATTAACTGATTGCCATTGTGGATGACTAATTGCCATGGAAAAAATGAGACCAACGGGCACATTGAACAGCAAGAAATCACTTTTTAATTGGACAATCAGCATAGCTCAGACGAGGAACTGCAACATCTTCAGAATAAACAACAGGTTTGCCCTTCCCAACTGGGGGTACCATTTGTGAAGCCACTTTCTGATTGCAGCATCTCCTCACATCTGGAGATCAGGGCACACACTGAAAATCAGCAGCCCACATCTGCATTTCCATTTTCATTTTGGGGAAGGCAGACTGATTTCAGCAGTTCTTTGTCCCCTGAAGACTGTTTTTTAAAACATTCTTCAAAAGCAACCAGTGGAAAAAGAAAACTGAAGTCAAATCTTCTGCATCTGGGGTGGGTTTTTTGTTTTTGGGGGTTTTTTTTCCCAGGTTTTGTTTCTTTTCTCTTTCCACTCCTTAAGTTCTCTGTAGTTTTGCTTCTCAGCTTCTCACTAGAAGATCACAAGAAAACTTCAAAGCAGCTGCAGCCTCTTGAGCCTCTGGAGCAGGGATGGCTGGAGCGTCTCATTGCCCAGCATGACCTGGCTGCTGCCTCTTTGGGCTCAATTGTCAGCACAGCTTTGGCACATTTCAGCTTATTACCACGAAGCCTCAGTTTAGGCAGACTTTGCTGGGTATTGTTTATTGCCTGCACTTCTTTTTTCGGGCTAAAACAGCCTGTTTACCTCACAGAACTTTGAATAAGTGTTTCTTCCTCAAGTGCACGACGTACAAACCTGCCAAGGAAAGCAAAGCATTACAGAGGGTATTTCATTGCTCTGAGGATGTATCTGTTCTTTAAAGATATCCTATTTTCTCTCTTTTTTTCCTCCATTAAGTGAAGAAAACTCTTCAGCAGTTTGGACTCATGCTTAATTTTGCACATCTTTGAAAGCAGAGCATCACAAAGCAGATATTTAGCACATCTTTAGTGCTGACAGGCTTTCTAGCAGGTTGTGTGTAATGGGTAGATAAAGGCAAGGTGGTTTTGAATTATCATAAACATACATGAGGGTGAGTGGAAGCAGGAAACCATTAAATCAGTTAATTCAGGGAGAAAATAAGCATGTGAAGACTGTGCAAAAGAAGGGGTTTGTGCAATCTTCAGCAGCAAGGACCTTCTTCATCACCAAGATGTAAATATAAATACATTTATCAATAGTTCAAAAGAGGCAGGACATTATTGAGAATAAATATACAAACAACAACTAGTATATTGAAGGGGATAATTAATTTATTTCCAGCTGTACTTTAAAGGCTATTAATATCAGAGATTTCTGTGTTTCTTCCTCATAGGTTTGTTACGACATACTGCATTTTCTGGATAGCAAAAACATTCTGCAACTAAATAATTAAGTTTGCTCATAATTCCTTGTACATTAAGGTAGGAGATCAATGTGGCCACTGAAGCAAAGTGATTCTTTAAATTAAAAACAAATGTGTGTGTAATTTGGGGTTTGCCAATACCCTCCCTGCTTGACTTGTCACCAATTATTTGTTTCAAAGAGACGATCAGATATAGCAGTCATGACACAGTTTAAAAACCTGGCTGGAGACAATTAAAATAAATCTATCCTCATTACTTACTTCCCCATAATATGGAAGTTGGCAAAAAGAGAAATACAAATCGACTGCAAAGAAAAAGTGCTCAGGGTATTGACAAAACTGCTGTAAGACAAATAAACCATAACCTGAAGGAGGGATTCTTTGCCCTCCATGGAAAGTTCAATACCTTAAATACACCTTTCAAAGGGTCATTTCAAACTCCTGTGTGGCAAAGAATAAGTATCTACTCGAAGGTATAAACCAGAGGGTCAGATTCATTTCATAAACTTGTATATTTGATCATGAGTTTCACAGAAATGTACAGCCCTCTGTTGGAAATTAGGCATATTTCTTATGAAGACTAAAGGGGCAGGGGGGAGTAAATGTATGGCAATGCCAGAGGAAAATAAACCAAAGATGGGCTGAAAACTGCCATGAGCCAACTGCAGGTGCACTCAACATGCAGCCACACAAAGATCAATAGCAGGGCAACACTTCAGATAAGCGAGCCATCACTTCATCAAAACCTCCAGGAAGGAGGATGAAGGATGTTTTCAAAAGTTGTTTAATTTCTAGGTGCCAAAATGTGGCTGATAAAATAAAAATGAGCTTCAGTGTTTTGCCTGAATAATATTTCCTGGCAGATGGGATAGTAGGAAATATGAGGCAAACTCTTTGATGGGTTTGCCTCGGAACAATCATCTGTTTTGCAAAGGGAAAGCTCTACACATTTTCACAGCATCATGTCTGCCCTTTTCTAACATTTAGTTGGTCACAGCTGCCCAAAGTCATGACACGCCACTGCAGAGATCAAGCAAAGTGAAAATCACAGCCCTTAATCCCATCCTGAGAAACATTTTTAATGAAACCATTCAATCCGGTAAGAAGTGGCATTCTTTGTGACCCAAGTTTCTCAAACATCTGAGGGATACTGAAGAACAAACAGAATTATGGCAATAAAATGGTAAATAAGATGGGAATACGATTGCCTAGGAGGTGTGTTGCAGAAGCAGGAGGCAGGACTGGCAGATCCACCCCCTGGCTAAGCAGAGTTGTAAATTGGTGGTTTCAGGTAAAACCTGTGTCTTTACACCTCGGTTTTCCAGCTGTGAAGCTCGGGGGAAAATCCTTCCCTTTGAGACACTGAGATATCTCAAACAGTGAGGTGGAATACCAGAGTGTGTCAGCAATTTCCCAGGGCTCCCTGAATCCTTAGCACCAGCTGCACACACAGAAGTAGAAACACGAATACACAGATTTCATTTGGAGTTACAATTTAGAACTGTGGAAAATCACAATCGGGGAAGTGCTTTGAGGTATTCCAGGTGTAGTAACTCCAGGCAAATATCCATCCTGAAATGGTGTAGGTGAAATTCTTGCTGACCCAGAAAGCCTCAAGCATTTATTCAATGGAAACAGGTATAAGAGCATTCTGATTATTTAAATAAGTCACCATAAAATTAAAGGGATATTTGCATCCGATGCTGACTCAAATCGAATCAGTAGAAAAGCACTCACTAACTTTAGTAGAATTAATATACAACCAGTTCAATTAAACTCTTCAGACAATTACAGACTTGATTACGTGCAACATTGTAGCACTATTGGTGTTTAAATTATCCATGGAGTTTGAACTGTGAACTATTCCAAACTTCCAGCTTTTAATGAACTTAAAATCTAGCATCGCAGGTAACAGCTGGAATGTGAATCTCTTCCCTACCACACCTCTGTGTGTCTGAAGCTGTGATTGTATCTCTGGCAGGATTCCCCCGTGCCTGTGTGTGTGTGCAGGTGGTACCCAGCAGACTCAAGTGCATCCCTTTGCCCACTGCTGCACACACTGATCCCTTCCAAACAGCAGATTAACACAGAGGGCCCAGCTGAGATGGCACAGCACATCTCAACTCCAGCGTCACATCAATGACATAGTTCAGGTTAACCACATTACTTAAAATTATCACTGCATCAAGGATTCTGGAGAATCTTCAGGCTGCAGTCAAAAGCAGAGGTTTAACAATGCCTGGCAGGCTTCTTTCTTTTGTAGTTAGAGTTTGTGATCTTCACTCTAGTGACACCTCATTACCCAAATAGGCAGCACTGCCAACTTGGGATTTCATCAAGCTTCTGGTTATCGGGGTCTTTGATCTGATTGCTGTGTGTGTGCACAGGACAGGGGGAAATTCTTTGTGTTCAGCTTTCGGTTTTTTCTCTTATCTCCCTTCTTGTGCCACAGTTGACTGACACACTCTTGACTCTGTCCCCAAAGTACACCATCACACCCTTCTCGTTTAGTATTATACCCTTCTCCTACTGTCTGTAATAACACAGCAATATTATAAATTGTGTTTAGTCCAAATCGAGAAGAAAACACTGTTTTTCCTTTACCCTTCAAAAAGCTGTGAGTCAAACATTTTCTAGGACAATGACTCATTTAGATGCTGCCTTCAAAGTACAATTTTTCATGTGCCTTTTAAAAATTGAATGCCAGAATCCTGCCAGCAAATAAAGGGCATCATTTCCTAGGGTTCAGGAAGGCCAGTCCACCTTTATAGAAATCATTTTGTTATTCCTTAGCACATACCTGAACTGGTGGAGTCAGGATCTCAAATGAGTTTCCAGCTCAGCATGCAGAAGGGTCCTGCTGTCAGGAAATGTCCAGGCAAAGGCATCTCACCCCAGCTCAGCTGTCTGGGGGCTCACAGAGCCCTGCAGGAAACATTTCCAGGGCAGAACAGTCTGCCTGGCTCTGTGCTCAAATCTAGTGCTCTGGGAATTCAGAAAGCCCATCTTGAGTTCATTCAAATTGTGTTCCCTCTTCGGGTTTTCCTTTTTTTAAAGTTTCCTGCCATTTTAGTGTTGCTTCGTGTTCAAAGGAAGTCTGAGCTCGTGTCGAGCAGGTGGTAACACACAGACCCTGCTGGTGCCCTGCCCTGCTATTCCACCACCAAATGAGTGCTTGAATGAGGGTTCTTTCCACCTCTTCTCCTCTATATCCTAGAACATTTCTTCCCCCATTTCCAGCGGTGCAACAGTCCAAATATTGAACTACTATTCTTTAATTATGGTCCTGTTGCTGGATACCACATAGAGTTTTGATCACATTAAAATCCAGCTGGTTTGCCTCCTTTGACACACAAACCCAAATTTCTTCTTTTGGAACCCCAAGCATCATGATGCAGGCAAGCCATTTACACACACAGAAGATGCCTTGATTGAGTTGCTTTCTAGTTATTCTTAGAAAAAAACCTATAAATTATAATGTTGCATGCCTAATTGCTATGAAAAAATGTTCTTTCAAGGCAGCATAAAAAGTTTTTGTATGTGATCAAGAAGCAACTTGAAAACAGAAAGTAAATCAACACAAAATGAATCTTAAAATTGTATTTCCCAGAGTGATGCTTAAAAGATCTGGGATTCCACTCCTGATGAAACTGGGCTCCAAAACTTCTTAGCAGTTAGAATGAAAAGTCCTAATTAGAATGGAAGCTCACATTAGTGAGTAATTGCAGCCTCTGAGTGGTCTCTAGGAATGTTGTTTGAAGCACCTGCTCCTGGCCCAGTGGCCCTGTGGAGCTCCCAGTGCCAGCAAGGGCAGCACACAATTCAAATGTCACAGCATCTTTTCAGCTGCATATGGACATCCTAAAACTGATTCGTGTTAACTCAGCTGACATTTGCTATCAAATGCCAGAACAAACCCCAGTTATACCCCTAATTATTTAGAGGGAAGAGCAAATGTGTTAACAAGACATCTCAATCTTCTTTTCCCTTTCCTCACATTAGAAGGTACACAAGAACCAGATATTCAGTGACTGTTCACACAAAATCAGACCCTCCAAACCCACTGGTCTGTTTTAAAATTCACAATTTAAATTGTGCTCCTTGGAAGCCAAGCTGTCACCGAGTTCAGTTTGCCCCATTACCACTGGCCGAGTATTTCCTCCTCCCAGCATGACTGAGGCACACCCAGTGAAAATTTAATTCGACATTTTGACTGCTTGTATACATCCCTGAAATCTGATAATCCAGATGGCAGAAAAACTTCTTAATATACAGAGTCAAAATAAGGAGCTGGGGTTTGGGGTTTTTTTTTAACTCCACATGAAAAGCAAACACAACCTCCTTTGATGGCTTTAACATTAATTAAATATACATAGATCTCTGTGCTGACTGTGCTATGCTCCATGCTCATTTCCTTTCACCACACCACTCTCTCATTTCCTCTAAGTCCATTTGGAAGTCTATTACATGAAGGGAGGCAAATGGATCACTTTGGCAATTATGCTGTTTACACTCACACTAAACCACAGGGCCTTAACCAGAAGATGGATAAAGATTATTTCCCAGGTGAATAAGGGTTCCCTTCATGGCAAATGCCCTCCATGAGCTGTGTGTGCATGTTGGGGCTGTGAGTGAGGAGCTGCAGTGCTGAGCACACACCTCAGCAACACTGATTAATGTTCATGCAACACTCAACTGGCTCCTGGTGCTTAGTTTGGGTTTTAATGAACGTTCTTAAAAAGGTTTGTGGCTCCTCTACGTAGTTTGGGTTTCAAACTGTGAGAGCAATACGAAGTGAAGGGGCTAATCTGGGGTTTAACTAATCATGTTTTCATTAAGGGACATTAAGGGTTTAACTGTATAGGACGTTAAAAGACCAGTGGGGATCTTTCTCCAGGACCTCTCCGTTTTATGATCTCTTTGAAGGGAATCACAGGGGAGACTGTTTCTCCTCTCCAGGCTGATGTGAAAAATTACAGAAGGTGCCAGAAGGTTGTCAGCAATAATCTGAATCCTCATAAATGGCCACAATAGTAATTAGCTGAGTTGAAGTACTTTCAGATTCAGGGAATTAAAGTTAAAAGCACTATCAGAGTGAGTTTGCAGGATTTTTTATATGACTGGGACTCTGGTTAGGGATTAAAACAGTTATGACTTCACCTTTTCCATGACCTTACAAGAATTATACATGGTTCTCTCACAGAAATCCTTCTGAACACTTCAAAATATTGAAGTTTGCAGTTTGTAATGCTATTTCTAAAAGTCTTTCTCTGAGTTAGGAGGAGGAGAAACTGGAGAATCCCAAATTAAAGGATGTTAACTGTGTTAGAGAGATGCTCACCTTGCAAAGTTCAGACCCATATTCTGAACTTCCCAAAACAGGTGGGAAAGAAAAGGGCTATATGAAATTCCAGGCTGTCCATCAGAGAAGGGAGGTTCTCCCCAGAGGATTCCTGTCTAGGTACCATTGCTTAGAGCATTCACACACAGCCCTTGCTTCCAGACATGATTAAAATTCTGCCAACTTGCATGAGAACTTGAAATTGTTTCCTTTTTCTCCCAAAGCAGCCCACTGGAGCCTGTCTAGGGCTCGTGTGGGCAGCACTGCTGCCAGTCTGAGATTTGTGGGTGCCCAGCACCAGACAGGGCAGTTCTGCTGTGTGAACCATTTCATCAGTGGAGCTTCTTCAAATAGAACAAAGCTAATTGGAGAGAAGAGAATCTAGCATAGCATGGAGAGATGAAAGAGGGCAGAGTAATGCAAAAATTAAATTGTGAACAAAATAGGGGAGGCACGCTGGTAAAGGGGTCAGGAACCATGTGAAGGAGGGCATGAGGACCAGAGGGTAAAAAGCTGATTAGCTGTTAATACACAAGCAGATCTGAAATGGGGAGGTAATTGTTTTGGGAAGTAAGAGAGACTTAAAACAGACACACAATAATGATACCACGTTCAGAAAATCCTTTGAAATTTTTTTTCTTTTCAAGAGAGCTTTATACAATAAAAAGAACCAAAGGGGGAGTAAGGCTGTGATGGGAAAAAGAATTCAGAAATTGCAAAAGGTTTGTGAGCAAAGGGAAAGGCACAGGAAAAGATCCAAACGTGCAATGCATTTAACATCAGCTGCCCAGCATCTGCAATGTCACAGTATTGATGTTTGGTGTCCTGGAGCTTTCCCTTTAAACTGAAAGGGAAATCAATTGAACCTCAAATGGCAGAATTTTGGCTCTGCAGAACGTGGGTTTAGGCCCCACTTTTAGCAAAATTCTTGCCGAAAAGGAGCAGCAGACAGGTAATTTAAATTATGATCACTCTGAAACCAGTAAGGAAGCACAGGTTCAGAATCATCACCTCTTAAATACTAGGATTAAACTTACATTTTTCTTTAGAATACTCTCCTGTATTCACCCATTCCTTAAGCCTAGCTGTGTCATATGGTTCTGCTCAAAATTGCCGCAGAGTGTAATTCTTAAAATCCCTTTTAATTCTTTTGGGAGTTGTCGAAAATGCCACACAGGCATCCATATTTCCAAAGGCAGGCAAAGTGTTTTACTGTGGAGCTGTGAAAGGTAGCATTAAGCAGTACAAAATATGAAGACAGTAGAAATGTGATGACCTGCTAAACTGCAAGGGTGTCACAGAATCCCAGAAAAAAATCGGGTTACAAGGCACTTCTGGAGGTCTCCAGTGCAACCTCCTGCTCAAAGCAGAGCAGCCTTCAAAGGTAAGTCATGTTGCTCTGCTCTATCACACCTTTGTGAGAGATTACCATGGAGATTAGGGATAAGCAGATATTTCTAGGAGCCAGTTTGCTTCTGTTGTCTCTGTCCAACCAGAAGTAAGTTTGTCTGAACTCTGAAAAGCAGCCTCCCATGTCAGAGAACTGATGATGCTTCCTATGGACGAAGCAATAGCCCTGCTCTGGTCAATGGTTTTTGTGCCCTGGATGAAAAGCAGTGTGGGCTCCAACAGCAGTGAAGGAAGGGTGTTACAGCACTTGCTGCCATGAGCTCATTCAAAGCCAGGTGCTAGTCCAAGAGAAGGGAAAATTGTGTTGTATTGACATTTCTGTTTGGAAAAAGAAAGTGAAGTGCTTCGGAACCCAATGGCTAGATTTTCTAGAGACTGATTCTCTCACAGCCAATGGGTTCATTTCTGCTGCGTGAAGCACTGTGTTCATTATCAACAAACAGCATTTCAGGGGAAGAAAAGGATGCTTCAGCCCCAGTACCACCACAATCCCAGTGATATTAAGAAGCTACTTGACCCACAGCTAAGACTGAGCTCGGTGTCTGAATGCACTAGTGACCTGTCCAGACACACAGTGAACCAACATCTCAGCCCAGCTCCAGACCCCCAGGGCCACAGAAACAGCACAGGCTGCTGAGAACAAACCTGAGGGGGAGAAGGCTGGGGAAGGAAGGGGAACAGTGGCTTTGGTGAACTCCCCAGCTCCCCATACCAGACAGAGCCCCTGTGCTACCCTGAAGGAAAACAAACACTCACACAAAAGCAGAACTTTTGCAAAACAGTTACTAATTCCTTGGGTAAAAATGAGTCTTATTGAACACAGTAAAAGCTGTAAGACTGCTCTTTGGTCTCCAGTTTTACCAAGACTTCCATTAAATGATGCTGATGTGCAATTACTGTACTGCTAAATACCAGGCTACTGCTGAGCTTTGACTAAAGGCTACTAATGCATGTACTGGCAAATGGGCACTGAATCATTGTCAGTGCTGGGGAAGGCAAAGAGAGAACTACAGTCCTAGTAAAACTTCATTTCACTTCTATTTCACATTGTTTTCATAAGCAGTAAAAGTCTGTAACACGAGTGGCTTCTACCTCATAGTCAGGACATCTGGCAGTCCAAAGGGTTTTATGAAAAGGTTTTAAGAATCAAGGTTTAATGGTTGCAAGAGGAACTTCAACATTGCTCTGAATTTACTTCACATCAAGTGACTGGCACTGTTTAATAGGGAATCACAAATTACAACTGGCACAGATGGTCCCTTCACCACCAGAGTTTATTGGTCCAGGCTCAGTCCTCTGAGCTGAGTCCTTGTGTGGAGTTAACACAGCTTCAGGGTCTGCCAGGGCAGCACAGCTCAGCTGCCCCACTGCCATGGCTTGGGACCAGATGTGTTTCCACCACCTGGGACCAGCTCCAGCTTCCACAGTAACCTCTGGGTTAGGAAGGCAGCTGTGCTTGGACCCACAGCAGTTGAACGCGCAGGTTGTGACAACCTCTCAAGGGATTCCTCTCGTCCCTGAAAGACCCTGATGAAAAACCGTGGTGAGGAAAAGTGCAAAGGAAACCTGAGGGAACAGCTAAAGAGGGTTTCAACAGAGACACGTGTCCCTTGCAACCAAAGAGAGCAGAGAGGGACTGTCAGGGGCCCTGTAGGAGATGCACACAGTGCCTAATTCCAGATGTTCCTCAGGGAGTGCCATACCCCATCCCACCTGGCAGGCTGGGATGGGGCACATGCCAATGAACAGCTCCCAGGGAAAACTCCTGTCCCCAAGGAGAAGAGACTAACCAAGATTTTACTTCCCAGGCTGCCATGCTGTGTTAATTCTCTTATATTGAAAATGGTTTTGACCAAAGGAAGCAGCGCTACAGTACTCACTCATTGATGGCTCTGAAAGGAGACATCACAATTTAGTCCAGTCTAGAGCTGTCACTTTTCTACATGTTTTATTTAATGTGGATTTATTAATCCACATTAACAGTGAAGTATAAGCCTCTTCTTACAGGGAGAAAAAGGGAAGGGATACTTGGAACCTTTCAAGCTCTTAGAAGACATAGGAGAGTATTATGAAAACACTTACTTCATAAACCCTAGAAAGAATTAAGGTGTTTCTAATGTGAAACACACTAACCTCTTTCATTATTTAAAATGCAATGTGAAAAAACCCCATCTGCCTGGGGCACCATTTTACAAACAGGGCCACCTAACAATATTTGCACGTGAATCCGTGGCTCTCTTTACAGAAGCATTTGCACACAGGCCCCATCCTTGTTCCCTGCAGAGCCCAGGGATGTTGGCTGGGCTGGGCTGCTGCCCCAGGCTGTGCAGGGAGATGTTCAGCTCCCTCTCTGCTCCTGTGTCTCCATGGCCCAGCTCTGCCAGAGACTGGCCAGGAGCAGAGCATTCCCTGTGTGCCTGGATCCCCCCTTCCTTCAGAGGGCTCCCAAACACAGCCCAGCCCTTCAGGGGTGATGCTGGGTGCACTTTGCAGCTCTCCTGGGTGCCCCTTGCTGCATCCTGTCCCTCACTGACCACAGCAAACTGTGCCCATCCCACTGGCTGCAGTTTGGTCTTCGTTGTCAAAACGTCATTCCTGGCTTAGATTTAAGGCTTGGGCTGTTTTAACTTGGGCAAAAATGACCCTGATAAGTTACACGGTGTAACAGAACAGCACAGATTGCTTTGTTAGGCTCACAAACACTGACAAACACTAAATTTCACTCAAGTCCATCATGATTCCTAAGAGTCATTGAAATCTTCCCAAACACATCCCTGCCTTCAATCACACCCATGCAGTGAGACACTCCAGCTTTTTTATAACCTCTTGCTGACTGACAGAGGCTTCTCTTACACTGAATTAATTCCCTGTGTTGTTGGAGCTGCCAAACAAGCCCCTCACAGCAGCCAAATGTTGTGAGAACCTGACCTTCCTCATCTTCCTTGCAAACACGCACTCTCGATGTCCTGAACTGCAGCAGAAACGTGCTAGAAATCCACAGTGCTGCAGGTAACAAGGACAGCCTGGCTGTTCCATATTTGAATTGAAAGGCAAAGCTACTGGAAGAAAAGGTGTCACTGCCCTGCACCTTAAGACTCCCCTCTGTTCATGTGGAGACCTGAAAACACCCCCCGTTGCTGTGAGAGCATCCTGGGTCTCTGCAAAGGCAGCATCATCATGCAAAGCAGAAAGAAGAGGGAATCAAGCCCAGAAAACTGCTGCTCAAATTGGCCTTTGTCATGAGCCTTGGCAAATGCCAAGAGAAGGTTTCGGAGCAAACCAAGACCTTTAACTGCTCAGAAGACAAGGAGGGTGGAAAGTCTACTCTGTGAGCTGGTGGAGCTTTAGTTTTTTCCTGCCCTGCTTTTTCTGAGCTCAGTGCAGTCGGTGAACCTGCCCTGCTGAACTAACCAAGGGACATAGAAGGTTGTCCAAAGCTAAGTCAAGAATCCTTGAGCAAAGACAGGACTAAAACCCAGTGATGGATGAGCCTCCTGTCTTAACCTCCCCCTTGGAAGCCAAAGGCATGATGTGCTGCTGACCCTCAGTCCTGGGAACTCCAACCCTTTGCACTTTTTGTGATCAGCCTTCGTGGCTTGAAAAAAATGGAACTTTTGAGTCCTTTCTTTCCCAATAAACTACAGACAATGAAACGTATTGCAAGTCCACATTTCTTAATCTTGATCTGACACAGAAATCAAAATAATTCTTTTACAGGAAGTGAGTTTAATTCCATCTTCAGCAGCTGCAAGGTGCAGCTATGTTGTAAAATATATCCTTTTATTTGTTTTTGGAGTCTAATCGTGATCTATCATTCCCCATTTCAGTGGTATTTGGATATCACTATGTTTCTGTAATATTAATAACATCATAATCTTCATTAGTATGCAAATCTATACCATCTGACAAGCTCCTCTTCTCTTCCATGAGCTCCTTTGTTGTGTCAGCCTCATGAATTTCATTATGAGCCCAGATCATTATCAGACAGTGGGAAGGGGGGAGTGGGGAATAGAGAGAATGACGTGGAAATTATAATCTCTCGTTTTAATAACGAATCCAGGTTCATATTCCAGTTTGTTCTTGCACCAGTTTCTTCTGAGAGAAAAGGGAGCAAAAGGGGGGAAATTCTTACAGAACTGCTTCTGTGCAGTAACCTTTGGAGCAGATGTCACTGAAGGGCTGGATTGGAAGTTTCAGACATTTCAGACACCAGCAATGAGTCTATCCATATGGGTTTTTTTATTCATAGCTTTACAGACAGCAAAAGAAAACAAAAGAATTCAAGCCATTCAAAAAGGGTGCCTAGAATTTCTGGAATGATCAGCCACTCCTTTTAAGTCTTGTAGAATCCAGCAATTTCTGTAAACAAATATGATTCCTTAGAAAATAAACTGGAGTCACGAAAGTTGCATTGAGATCCAGTGTTAAAACCAGATTTCTGTCCCTCCTGTAAAATTGTGTATTTTGCCTGAATTACTGCTTAGATATTATTAGTACCAAAATCAACTTATTGCTAAAACCTGCAGTGCTCTCTACAAAGGGCCACAGGTAGAACCTGGCTGTGACGTTTAGTCAGTTGTAGACACTCTGAGCAGCATTAATATGGGATTATCTCTCCTTTAAGTATGATTACACATCAGTGAACAGAATCAGGTGAACCTCAGTAACATTAACTGCTGCTGTTTATTAACCAATTTGTTAGAGGCCTCCCCTTCTCAAAAGAGATTTTAGTACTAGAACAAGATTTATCTCCAAAAACTCCATGAATTGTGTAATTATTCTAAGCTATTTATTACAGAAAAGATTAGTCAACTCAACAAGAATGCCCAATTTTAAAAGATATTTTGGATTATTTATGAAAAAGAAGCGTGAGTTATTACATTATGTGACCTACCATGTAAGATTCCTTTGGGTTTATTTTGCTATTTAAAACATACATTCAAATGCTAATATAAATTTGTTTATATTTTTCAATGCAGACTAGCAGTTCATAATTACACATTCATTAAAACACTGCCAGTGTTCCTCTTTTCCTAGTGGGGGCTGTCAAAAATCAGGACTTTTGTCATACTGAAGTCTCACTGACACCCTCAGAGTCGTTGCCTTTATTCTCCTCCTCATTAAGGAAAAACCTGTCATTAAAAGATCTATTTAAAGCAAGCAAAGAAGTGTGTGACTCTATTTCAAGCAAGCAGGGAAATGTGTTTGGACTTTGATTATGGCAATTAAAAAACCCTGCTCTTCAAAGATGGTGATTTTTTTGTTATTTAAATGACACTTCACATTCTTCTGAGACATTTTACTAAGGAGATTGTTAAATTAGGTGATAGAAGGTTACTTTTGTCTTTGAAGCTGAAAGATGTAACTATTATTTCTTATCTGTCTCGAGTTAGAAAAGCTTCAATATGATATATTTTAAAGGCCTCATTATCAAAATTCACCAGACTCCATAAAACAAACAAATGCTTCTCTTCCTACCCTTGTTTAATCCCAGGCAGAAAACTCTTCTGCCTTTTAAAAAGGAAGATTTCTTTCAACATTTGACGGAGCAATATCTTTTTCTTGGGAAAAGAAAAAGAAGCCATAACCACCTTCCTTTCAAAGCATGAAAAATGGTACAGTTGTCAGAAATATGTTTTAAGAGCAAGGCTCAGACAGAATAGGGGAGGCAAAGAAAAACAATGTTCTTATCTTTTTTTCTAAAAGCCAAAACAAGATTAACATGCAACTTAAAGTGGCCAAGTAGGTCAGATCACAATGCAGGAGAAAGTACCGTGACACAAAATCTTAATTCTCTTTATCTCCTACTGATCTGAATGCTGGGAAATTATTCACACAAAAATTTCTACTGGCAACATACACAGAGCTGAAAAATCCTGTGATTACTGGCATTTCCAAATACTTTCAAAGTTTTGACTATGAATCCATCCTGCTGAAATTATGTCATTTCAGATCTCTAAACAGACTTTCAAAGTGCTGTCAATTTTTAGATAATCCATCATTAATTTTTCCATCACTGACCTTCATGTCTGTACTCGCCACTAAAATCCAAATGATGCTGGTCTAGTGAGGCCAGAATGCTGGACAGATAAGAAGGTAGAGTTATTTATAACACAGTTTTCATCAGAAGTACATCATCCATGCCCAACAGATAGGGAAAAAAGGACAAAAGAGCAGGATTAATGATAAAGAATATCCATATACATCAATTATATGTATGTTTTATCTTCCCAAATAAATCTGAAACGTTACACAAAATAAATTTACATGAGCTGAACTTCAGCTCCTGAATTTGTCACCTGCTGTCTAGGCAAAAGAAATAGGCTTTTTACTGTGAAATAATAAAAGGGTTACAAAAACACACAGAGGATTGCCTTCAGTGCCCTACACCCATCACTGAAACCCTTGCTGATCTCCTGCCAGTGCCAGGCAAGGGATGATTTCCAGAAGGAACATCCAAGCTCACATGAATAGAGAGAACTGGCAGCAACCTCCTTCATAGAAAATCCTTCCAGAGGTGGGAGGTTCTGCCTCTGCCCTTCCTGGGTGCCCTCAGAGCTGGTCCCTGCCCTCCTTCCTGGCCCTGGCACTGCTGGTCCTGCTCCAGCCCCACAAAGGAGATGTCTGCCATGGGCTGTGCCTGCTCCTGCCTCCCCCAGGGGGGTTTGGGACAACAATCCCAAGGCAGGGCTTGGCACAGCTGCCATTTGGACCTGCTGCTGCTGTACTGCCATTTACAGGAGTTCAGCACTCCCAGTAACACCCAGCACAGGCAGGTCCCATTTCCAGTAGCATCCCAGCAGTTAAAAGCACTCAGCAGTCTGACGAGCTGACAATTATGCCTTCAGCAACAGGCTGAATTTCAAAATCAAATAATTTTATTGATTCTTCTCCCTCTGCCTTTTCTCTCTCCAAGATGATCCATGCCTTCCTTCCACACTTAGCCATCCCCAGGCAAACCCACTGAGAATCCACTTTTTCTCCTGTGCCCTTTCAGCAGGTGTCTGCAGAGTCAGTCATGGAATCACACAAACCCAGAGACACAAACAGAAAACACAGAGTCTCCAAATCCAGCTGCTAGCCTGTATCCCAACAGTTTTAATGGACTCTGGAGTTCTTGTGATCCATGGCACATTCAAATTCCCAGCATTGCTGCCAGATTCACTCCAGGGATAAGAGCCTGAGTGTCAGAAAAGCAGGAACTGGCACAGAGTCTGAAGAGAGAGACTCCTCAGGCTCACCCAGGAGCTGCAAAATACATCAGACCATTCAGCCTCTCAGACTTCAAGCATTTACAAAGCATAAATGGTTTGGCCTTGCACTTCAGAAACAAGCCCTTTTTAACATGCTCCCTTCTATGACTTTAAGTTAAACAGGATTCTTTTCATTTCTTGGTGATTACAAAACTGGAGCATCTCAGCCTATCATGAATATTTTTCTAAATACCAGCAAGTTATTGTTTTCCTCTCTGCTTTAATTAAAGGACATCTACCCTTCTGATAGATATTTAATAGCTGGCCATTTGTTTTGAGATCTAACATACTAAGGATGTCTTGCAGTGGCCATGCTTTAATAGACATTAAAGATCACAGTGCCCTTTTAAACAGGATAACTGTAAATGACAATGTCAAAGAACTATGGAAAAAATCCTTGAAAGGACTCACACAGCAAGAGAGAGCAGAAATACTGTTTGACAGTTATCAAAACTAAAGAGTTGTTCATTTTTTTTTAAAAATAGCCTACCTTCAAGTACTGTCTCAACACACAAACCCCAAGACTCAGCACTCACATGACCACAGCAATTGCACAAAAAGTCCTACCTTCTTTTGACTTTCAACCACTTCAGTGTTTATGCAGCCCAACATGCTTGTTGGCAGATGGTTCCTGACACCACCCTACATAATACAAAATGTCAGAAAGGATCAGAAAAATAGTAGCTAACTGGAGCCAGTGTGTTTGCTGGGTCTGCCCTTCATTTTCATACAGTGTATTTGCCTGGGTAGAGCCCTGAGCAGTGGGGGCTTCAATATCACCCCTTGCCAGCTCCAGTGGGAGGCAACAATTGAGTTTTGTGTCTAAGCTGCTTCCCCTAAAACTCTAAGAGAAGGCAGAGCAGGGAAGGAGCAGCCAGCCCATAAACATGACCCTGTGCAGTGACACTGGGTGGGACATTCAGACAAGCAAAGGTGCTGGAAAAGAAACCTTATTCAAAGCTATTTTGCACTGCAGATAGTAATTAGAAGCAAATACACACAAGGTTATGAAAGCCTTTTATTTGCTCCTGAGCAGACTCTGAATTTACAGGCAGAACATAGAGTAATATAGCTATGAAAAGTGATTCACAATTTAGCACTGAGTGATAATAACTATTACCCTCGTTCTGCTGGAATTCAGACTTTGGCCATTCAGCAAAATGCAGAGACTGGAATGTGGCAAGTCAGAATTGGGGGAAATCCTGATGGCCTGAACTGAGCTGGGGTCATAAGGCTGAGCAGTGGAATTGCACAGGTAATGCTGACATTTCAATTTATTGCAGTGTTGGACACTGAGGTATATATTGCATTTTAATTCTTAAAAAAAAAAAAAAATTCAAACCCAAACCACTTTGCCTCTATCAATTTAATTAAGCTTGAACATGTGCCTACAGCACAAGGTATTTGCAAGCAGCAGAAGCAGGGGAAGGAACATAAATGATATTTTATCAATTATTCAGACACAATTACCACCAAGTCTGCTCATACAAACTTTATCTAGCCCAACTCATTCCATCTATTTCAATATAAATTATTCACTAAACTGGAAAAACAAAACCTCCTGAAAAGTGAAAAGCTTCAAATTGTGTCTGTTTTGCTAGAAAAATTTCAAAGTCATCAAAATGTCCTTCTCAGTCTTAAACAAAATGTTTCCATTTCCCTGATAAAAATAATTCTGAATGTCAAAGGCCTGTAATGATGAATTGAGCAAAAATTTGAAAGAAAATTAACAATTTGAATTTATAAAATATCTTCCTTATATCAAAACAATATTTATGCAGTTCTTTAAAAATTACAATCCCTATAAGAGGAAAACTCTCTCTTCAGCTCTAATTATTTCAAATATGCAAAAGCATCCCCATTTGGCACTTGAATTCTGTGACTGCAATCCTTGTTCTTGTAATTGTCCCTAAACCAGGCAAATACAGGATTTGTTTAAAATAACAATAAGGCATACGAGTAATCAGACTTTATTTAGTAAAAACAACCATTATTACTCAAATTATTGAAAAGAATGCTATCTAATCCCTGGGAAAATCTCGTGCTAAATTGGATAAATTAAAATTAATATCATTACATTTACAGAAGGCGCTTTATCCCATTTTTACATCCAGCAGATTTCAGTTCATAATTAGAAGAGATGCAACGAACATGTCACATGAAAACAATTCAATGAAACCTGAAATATGCTTCATTTTTCCCATTAATGAACAGACCCAGTAAGAGTGTGGATAGCCAATAATGTGTCGCTCTCCAAAGGAAAGAGGGACCCAACCTGGCATGGCCTTCCTGGTTGTCACCATTGTCACCTCCTGCTTCACAGCCAGCTCTCCATGAGACTGCCCTGACACTGGATTTGCCATCTGACTGTTCCCCTTTCACAGGGTATTCCTGGATATGTTACTATAGAAGGACAGCTGGTTTTGGAAAATACTTTTTTTTCAGTCAAACAAGGAAAAATTGACTTGGGGAATTTAACCACAGAATTTGGCTTGGGAATTTTTGACTAAATTTTCATATATTTCTAATTTTTAAAAAAAATCAGCCGTATTTAAAGGTACTTCAATAAGCCAAGTTTTGAAATATTTTTTCAAGCATTTCTTTTTTTCCAAAGAGCTACTAAGTAAGATATCAGTGGGAAATAAATCTCATTTCAAATCCAAGGTAATGCATACTTTAAAGAGAAAAACTACTTCCTTAGACATGCTTATAATCAGCTCAACATCATTATCCAAGAGCTCTTCTTTAAACCTTCATTATATTACAGGACGTGTTTGCTTTCAGATTCCCTTTTCCCTCCTCCTTCCATAAAATGCAACACAGAGACTCATAACTACCTACCAATAAAGTAATTCTACATTAGGGCTAATTAGACTCATACAAAACCTTCAGGTACCTTTTATTCTGCTTAAGGCAGATGTAAATCTACCCTTTCTTTTCAAACAGTGGCTCTCTTTATCAAGAGCATATGAAATTTGGAGAAAAATGTCATTAGCAGAAATTACCTTCAGATGCCCAAAACACCAGCTTCATCCACAATTCAAAAATATTGCTGCTTCTTCCTTCATCACAAATGACAGCACTTGAAAAGGGTTTTAATCGTGTCAGATTGGCTCTTCTAAATAGAATTCAAAACCTTTTTTGTGCCTTTGTTTTTTCTGTGTTTCGTGGAAAAGCAGAGTTTTTCTGAGTCATCCCTATGTCAGGTACAGCCATTGTGACCATCTCTGAGGCTGATGAATGAGGTATATGTGAAAAAACCATACCAGAAATGTCCCTTTCCCAAAGTGTGTTGCTATTTCCTTCTCTTAGGTGGCAGCTTCCTCTGGGAGTTTATTGCAGCACTGGGGGTTCCTTGTGCCCCTCCTGTGCTTGGGGAGAAACAATCTGGCAATTAGTGGTAGCTAATGGAGACTTCACAACTTTCCCTTCTATTGCAAAGCTGCATCACAGGCTCCAGAGGACTGTCCTGCTGATGGATTCTGTAAAATTAGGGGCCTTTAATTACTATTGATTGCTACCCACTTTCTGCAGTGCACAGGGCATCCATCCCACTGCCTCACAGTCTCTGCTATTCTGAGAGGGGAAACTAGTTTTTAATATCTTTCTTTGCCCTCATCTCGTTTTCCTAACCAATGGGGAGGGGAAAAAAGAGAAAGAAGAAAAGAAAAAAAGTTCTTTTCCTCAAGCTGAACTCTCCAGACTTCCTTTATACAACATAAAAACCTGGAAAGCGTGTTGTTCTTACTACTTTTTGTACCTATAATTCATTTCATGAGGCTTTCTTTCACGTACCCATAAAGTGATTCAAACAACAGAAACGGTCTGAGTAAATAAAGAGTTGGTTTTCATTTGAATCCTGGAGCAACAAGGCTTGCTGATATGGAATTTCAGTTATTACATTTAACAGGGAAAATTATAGCTTTTCAAAGAGATGAAGTCCCATTAATCTCCAGCAAATGGGACTTTGGCTCCCACTCAGGATAAGTCATCCTGCAGTGCTACTTCCATGGTAGCTCGCATTAAATCTGGTCTCTCTTGGTTGGGTTGGAGGGCACAGTTCAGGACCCAGTGGCGTAGCTGTGGGTTAAACAGCTCAGAAATGATGGCCCAAAGATTTTCTGCCTGGGGCAGAGACAGAGCCAGCCAACAAAGCAGTCTTTATTCCCATTTTCAGGAGGGAGTGACTTCCATAACATCCCCCAGGGAATCTGCAGAGAACCAAATTTCCAAGCAGGTAAGCCCAGCTTGCTCCCCATCTGCCTGGGAAAGATGATGCAGACAGGGCTCTGCTGCTTAAAACTCTCTGCAGGCAGAAAGATTTTGCCCCACGTGGACTCACAGGTGTTCAGCATCCAGGACAAACAGGAGCTACACAGGAAGGATTAAAGAAGACAAAGAGAAAACGCCACTGTTTTTTATGGAGGTTGCTGAAATGGATTTCCCTTTTGTAACTGAGCTGTGGAGCTCAGTAGGAGAGCTGATTTATCCTGTGAGTGCACAGCAGTTGCTCCCTGCTAGAGCTGCTGTTTAAGTTTAATTGCAATACACGACACTTGTGCAATGTTTCTATCATGGAGAACATTTAAGGAAAGCAGGAAGGCCCTTTCAGTTCAATACCCTTGTTTCTGTTGTGATGCTGCTCACTGAACCCAAGTGGAAAAACGAAGCACCAAATGATTTCTTTGCTGTTTCTCTCATCAGTGGCTCCAGAGGGAGAAGTGGCTTCTTGCAGAAGAAAAGCAAAACAAGCCAAGAGTGGCTAACTCAGGGGACTGGCAGTGGGATGGGGGACCTTTCATCCACAGGTCACTGAATCCAGCAACCACAAAATTATTACCGTCAAATGGAGGTTCAGTGGCCTGAGAGAAATCATTCCAATGGCCTCTGCCTCATCCAGGCACCCAGAGCAGAGGAATTATTGCTACAATTAGCAGAACTGCACAGCCAGCAGGAAAGCTTTTGGTGGGTTTTTAGGTTCTCAGCAACAGAATGGTGTCACTGGGAAAGTCCTGGAAGGAGTATTTTGACCAAGAACATTTACCATAAACCTGAAGGCTTGGAGGGTTTGGGCTTTTTTTTTCATTTTTACCATTATTTGAGTTTTATTTAGCCTCTTTTGGCAGTCTTCTTTACCTTTCCCCAGGCTGCAGATCAGAAGATAAAAGCCTTCTAGGAGTTACTTTTCCTAAAAAGTAATTTATACAAATATTGTGAGGTGAAAAATTGCATCCCATCCAAGCCAGAGCCTTCCACCATTAATATAATTCCATTTGGCTCCAACGTTGGACCCAAAGTACTTTTAACTGAAAACTTCCCATTTTCCAGAGAACTTGGAGGGAGTTTTTGTGTAATGTGTAAAATCCACAGAATTTTAAGAGACATTTTAGCAAATGTTACTGCAGAGCAAAGTCAATATTAGAACATAAGGACCACTAGTGACTCGTTCTGTATCTGCAATGTGCCTGGAAGGGATTTTCTTTATTACTGCCCCTGTGCAAGAGCCAGAACTGTGAGGACTGTGCAGGACTTGTGAGCCTTGCTATTTTCTGACCTTGGTGCTTTGGTTTTCCATGGAATCATAGAAGGGTTTGAGTTGGAAGGGACCTTTAAAGATCATCCAGTCCAGCCCCCCTGCAAGGAGCAGGGCCATCTTCAATGAGATCAGGCATCTCAGAGCCCTGTCCAACCTGACCCTCAATGTCCCCAGGGA
>JAWWEE010000018.1:2110241-2122608 GCA_035221455.1 Xenops minutus | reverse complement strand
CAGCCCCCCTGCAAGGAGCAGGGCCATCTTCAATGAGATCAGGCACCTCATAGCCCTGTCCAACCTGACCCTCAATGTCCCCAGGGATGGCCCAGCCACCACCTCTCTGGGAAACCTGTTCTGGTGTTTCACCACCTTCACTGGGAAAAATGTCTTCCTTGTATCTAGTCTATCCATGTCTTCCTTGTATCTATCTATACCTACTTATAGTTTGAGACCATTACCCCTTGTCCTATTGCCAGTCCTTACAAAATATCTGTCTCCATCTTTCTTATAAGGCCCTTTTAAGTATTGAAAGGCCACATAAAGGTCTTCTTGGGGCCTTCTCCAAGCTGAACAACCCCAGCTCTCTCAGCCTTTCCTCAGAGGAGAGGTGTTACAGCTCTCTGGTCATCTTTGTGACCCTCCTTTTGTGACCCAGCAGGTCCATGTCTTTCCTGTGCTGAGGACCCAGAGCTGGATGCAGAACTCCCAGTGGAGTCTCACCAGAGTGGAGTAGAGAGGCAGAATCTGCTCCTCTAGTCATTGAAACAAAAACCACCTTTGCTCATGAGTATATGAATTGCAAGTAGACAATCTACTGAAGTCTAAAGCACTGCTTATCCATCCTCCAGGTCTCCTTCTGCTTCCATACACAGGGCCATCCCCACCAAAAAACAGAGTTAAAACCTCCTTGATGTAACACAAAAGTGCCAGAATGAGGGTGGGTTGTTTTTTTATTATTTTCCCCATCATTTTGAACAAATCATCCCAGAGAGGCTTACTCAGCTGTGGCTGTTCCATAAAAAATGTTGTCAACCCTTCTTATTTAATGTTACCACTGTCTGTGACTAACACTAAGCCCAGTGCTGAGCTCTGCTGTGGTTTCTCCATGAGACAGCAGCCTCCTCCAGAAGCTCCAGACAGCATTAACATGTCCATCTTAACTGAGAAGCAACTAACCACATCCTGCCACCAAGCACTGGGCAAAGCTAAAGCCAAGGCTGGATCCAGGCAGGGAGATTCCTGCTGTATTTTGCATTTCAGTTAATATTTCTGCTTTTCCCCCTCTCATTATGCAGGTACAAGTGTTACAGCAGAGGCCACGCAGTTGCTCCCAGTTTAACAGTTAAAGAGATGCTTGTGCTAAATAAATTTGTGCAGTTCCATTGTGAAAATGCTGCGTTCAATAGGTCTCATCAAATCTTGTTGCCCAGATTGCTTTAATAGCATGTTCAGCTGTAGAACAAACCATGCAAGGGCAACAGTTCAAGAGTCTTTTCTACTCTGGTGGGTACCTGTAATGTTTCTGCAGTTAGAAAACTCATATATACACACACACGTGCTCACTGAATTTCCTTATTGATTAAAAAAAAGCTCTCTGCATATTTATGATAACAGTTCTGCAAAGTGCTCTGAGCATTATGCAATTTAAAGCCTGATGACTCCCCAAATGTAACATTATTTTTTTTTTAAACAAAATTATTGCACACATTTGGAAGACGCAAAGAGATTGTTGAAAAGCTAGTACTATATGACAATAAAAATGCAATTATGTCTGTGAAACTTCATATGCTTCACACTACAAAGTGCTATACAACAACACTAAAGATGTGTTACATAGATAGTTAGAATTTAATTTGGGGCTATGACAGATACCTGAGCCCATAGCAGTCACTCCAGCAAGCATCCTTTTAGGTGCATCCACAAAGGCAAATAATGCCATCCTATTTCAGAATAAGAAAGCAATTAGAAAAGAGACAACCTCTAGAGAAGTGTGTGAATGGAAAGCCCAACATTCCTGCCCAGGAGATAGAGAACTATTAAAGCAAGCTGGGATTTTGTGAAGGTTAGGTTTCACAGTTCTGCCCCTTGATTATCTTGCAAAAAAATGGCCCATTTATTTGAACTTTTGGGGCTCTTTTTGACATTTTAGTTCTGTGCACAATGTGGTTTGGCCTGTAATTCTCAGCTCAGGGGCCAGGGAGATCTCACACAGTCAGTGTTCCCCACATTTAGCCCTGTCTGTAGAACAAGAGCCAGTTCCAGCACACGAGCCACTTTAAGCACTGTAGATAAAAATCTGGCCCAAATGCAGCGAGCCTCATGGCCTCAGAGAAACAGATATTATACCATATATCATGTAATTATATTCCTGGAGTGAGGAAGAAACAAAAACTGTGTCAATGAGGTAGAGAGGCAATTAAGTTAATTGCTATCCTATAATGTTTTAAGAGAATGCTATCCTTCCCCAAACCCTCCTGTAGGTTTCCACTGCAATGATTCCTTTTCTGTTCTCAGCTATGTAGGATGACTGAAAAAATCTACAGTGACTATGATATAGAAGAGACACTGAGGGCATGACCAAAATTAGAGGCTTCTCTTCATTAAATTAATTTTTGCACAACTATCCAACAGCAGTCGTGCTTTTGCTTTCCAGATGTGAGGGGCTACCACAAAGAAAGGATGGGGAAAGATCAGCCTTAGCAATGAGAGCTGAAAAAAACCCACAGCAACCCATCACATCACACCTCTGTGAGTCCAACAGTGCAGCTGAAAAGCACCTGGGCTGGATAACCAAAACCCTAAAAGGCAGAGGCTTAGGTGGTGTTTGAGCAGGGAAGCAGAGCCTGGAGTCCCTGTGCTCACCTGCAGTGTCCTACAGCCCCTGCTCTCTGTGCAAAGGAACAGCCCCACTCCAGACAGAACACACTGAGCAGTAACTGGGAGGTCCCACCCTGGCCAGTGTCAGCCTGGGGTAGGATTCAAATCTGAAGGATTCAAAGCTGAGCCTGGAGCATGCTGCTCCAGGATTATGTAGGCAGGGATGAACAATGGTAGCTTTTTTCAAAATGGAATTTCAGTAATCCGGGAGACAAATGAAATCCTTAGGAAGGCTGGAAGAGGAGTGACTGCTCTGTCATGTTGCTGACACTGTCAGCAAGGCAGCAGTGGAGGAACAGCAGGGGAAGGTAATCTCTTGGGGTAGCTACGGGTGGCCAATCCCACACACACAAGTCTGCTCCCAAAATCACATCCAGCTAAAACTTCTCCACAGTCACCATGCCTGTAACATGCCCTGAAGCTCCTCAGGCCTCAGCCAACCTACTCAGGGAATTTCCACTTCTGACACCCTCTCTGTGTCTGTATTTTTTATCCCATATTCCCCCTTCTTGTGCCACAAGACACACCTCAGCCTGTCCTATTGGAAGGTCCCTCAGGCATCTACAGGCAGCTGACACTCCTTGCAGCTTCAGCATCTCTCAGGGAGACCATACAAGCTTCTTGCTTGCAGAAGGGCTGCTCAGTGGGTCAGGAACAGTTCTGCTCCTGCTGCTGCAGGGCTTTGAGGAGCCTCCTCAGGGGCTGCAGTGCTTCAGAGCTGATACAGCTGGCAGGAAGAAAAGGGAATGCAGTGATCCAGCCTCCAGCTGGGTCAGACATACTACAGACAATTGCATTTATCTGGGACAACGGTACACCCTAAGCTTTTGAAAAAAAAAAGGTGATGTTCAAGCCTTTCTGTGACTCTCATCCTGCCAAGCTTGGTACCTCCTGATTTCTTTAATCACAACCAACCCAGTGACCTCACACACAACTCTTTCTATTTCTCTCCCATTCTGTCGAGTCTGATTGTACTTAGAACCCTTTCATTCTTTTTTCTCCGTGCTCATTTTCCATTCAATATTATTCTTCTGCATATCTGCAATACCTGCTGAACAAAGTAGTTTATATTAACATCAACACACAGTATGTTTAATATACGAAACACTCCCTAGACCAGTGTATGGCACACAACTGTTACACTTTCTGGAGGTTGCAAGGTAACAATTCTGTAGGCATTGGCTCTAGAATAAGTTGCCTATTAGCTCACATATACATGTTCTTCTATTAATTATATTAGCATAGCCAAATGATAACATGGCCCCTGTGTTCCTAACTAATACTGCTACAGGGTGTGCAGCTGCAGCATGATGTCAGCCATGGGGGTACAAAATTAGTTATAACATCCATAACTTTTGGAGGGATAAGAGAAATGGGACCTTAAATCCTTAATGTTTTGTTAAAACACTGAAAGGAACAGCATGGAGGGACGAGATAAAACACCGAGGTTGTAAGGAATTAATGATACATGAAACTGTACCTTTTCTCTCTCTGAGTGATCCTGTAAGTCAGGACTGTCAAACTGAGGTCAGGAGGGTAACAGCTGGAAAGCTACAAAAATAGAGCAGTTAGGGGGAGAGAAAAAAAAGGCATATAAAAATATCATTCCCATATGTTTGTTAAAAGCCCACAGCCCAGTGTCTAATTGCAGGTGTAGCACCAGTCTCCTTTGATCCACACTTTGCTGGCTGGAGCTGAGCAAGCCATCACTTTGCTGAAGTTCTTCTCCTAACAATGGGGAAAACACCTCCAAAGCAACAAAGCTGTGCACATTGATCTGAAACTCCTCAGGTGTTTTAGCTTTCTGTACCCACCAGGCACCTGCTTCACAAATAGCAGAAACATCAAAACAGTGCACGTACACCCAAAAATTCTTCATGTGTTTCACCTCTTGGGAAAACAGCCACCATTTTCTGATGTATGCAAACCACAATTTATAGAGCAAATGGGTTATTAATGCAGCCCCTGTATGTGGTCTAACCCTGGCACTCCAGGACTGCATGCAACAAGCAGGATCCTGAATTTAGGACTTCCCAGGCTGACACACGAGGGAATACTTGGCAGTCTGTTGCAGTCAGCCAAACTCCTGAAACTGTTCAGAATTTACTGGGCATAATCTCTCTCATCATGTCAGAATAATCTTCATTTTTCCCTCAGGGAGAGAGAAAACCACTTGCCACTGAGGTTTCCTCAGTAAAGAGTGAGCTGGCAGCACATGGAAGAATTTGCCAGAGGATAGGGACAGTTTGGGTTGGATCTGCAGCCTTCCTCTGGCAAACTGGGTAAAGCTGAGAAAGAAGGGGAAAAAAAGAAATAGAGGAGGAAAAAGAGCAAGACCCTGCTCTGAGTGACCTCATTTTGAAATAAGCATCGTTCTCCAGAGCACCAGAGAGCAAACAAACAGCAGCTAATGCAGAATCTCCCATAAAGGCACCATCACTATTTGAGCTGTAACTGGGGGGTGGTTTGTGTGCTGTCTGAGTTTCAAACCTGGTCATTACTTTAGATCCCCCATTAACAGGTGTTCACTGTAAGTTTTCTTACACTGGCAGCACAGGAGGATCCCTTTTGAAATGAAAAATAAAAACAAAAAACCTTGGCTTTCCTAAAGATTTGGTCATCCTGACATTAATGTAAGCTTTAGTTTTATCCTATAGCACCAGGAAGAAAAGTAATTGGGCTATAGGTCAGATGAAGTACACTCAGACACCCTGAATTTCCCCCTGATACATATTTAATATAAGAAATAGCAGATATACAGCAGCTGCACCCAGAGTCACTTGCTAATAATTAAGTATTTATGATTTCATCTCCTTGCCAATTTTATACTGCATACTGTAGGAGGCAAAATGTATTAATCTGACACATAGAGCTTTTGTTTGGAAAAATAAAATCTCTCTTCACAAGATCTGCATAGCCATCTGAAATACTGTTTATTTACCTCTACAGCTCTGTTTAATATGTATTGGGGACTAGAACATACCATTTAAATGCTGACTCAAGTGTAACACTCTTCTCCCTCTTACTTGTGGAAAACAGGTTTTTGCACTGAATCAAAAAAATGAAAGAAGGTCATGACATTCTAGTGGGCTTTTTTATGGTTTATGAAACCCTTCATTAAACTTTTAGAAGACACAGCCTTGAATGGCTTTGGGAGAAAGCAAAAACCTCAGAGTGCTTCTGGGGAACATCACCTGTAATTTATTCACTTTGAATGCTTTTTATGGTGCAGCTCAAGACAGATGCATGACATGATTCCAACATCCACAAACCCGAGGCATGAAGTAATTGAATCCATAACCAGGAGCTGGTAAATGGGTAGTCTTATGAGTTATTCTGTAAGTGTGACATGGAGAACAGCTTGCTTCACAATCATTATTTTGCTCTAGTGCAGAAATCATGTAATGAGGACTTCATGCTGTTAGGATCCTAAGCCCTGATTGTTAGAACATTTCAGTCATATTAAAAAAATGATATATTGCAAGTAGATAGGGAGAAAAACAGCAATTGGAAGCTCAGCAGTGGGCTAAAGCCACAATTTATTTACCATTTCCCTCGCATTAGATGAAACATTAACAGGATTATTAATAAAGATCCTGTATTGGGTTTTCACGTAGCAGCAGCAGATCATACAATTCTGGTGCCAAGAGCATGTCAGTACACTTTTCTTAAGGCTGCAGAGAAACCTTATCTACTCTCAAATTACTGAAAGATGGTAATCTTTACAGTTCCTTGAATTAGGACATGACCTTTAAAGCAGGGAGGCAAAAACCAAACAGCCATCCGATGACATTGATGTCTTGGTTACACAGGGTGCACGAATTAAGGAAATTGGACTACAAATTAAAATTCAGCACTGATTTATTAAAAATCAGGTACCTATGAAAAGTGTTTCTCGTTACAAGATGCTTTTCTAATTTCCATTGCGATTGCTGTCACCAACTGCAGTCATTAGTCCCCAGAAAAGCTGCTTCTATTTTCGGTCGTGTGGTTATAATTCAGAATTGTTTGGGGCTTTTTGCGTTACTTCCCCATTGAGTTGGGAATTCTTTGGTCTAGAACATTAAAAAAGCCAAACCTCCCCTTCTCCACCTGTTCCTCAGATTCCCGGAGCAATTTCAGAAATGGGAAGTGGGAAAGTGGACCAAGGGGTAGCCTTTGACCTCTGCAAATGTGAGCAAGGGTTGTGGCAGCAGAAGATTTTTTGGCAATTCCCGTGTTTGCCAGCTGGACTTCACAGGCAGTTCACCATTTCAGAATAAAGAACAAGGAAATATTCCTCTTAAAAAATTCCTCAAGTGAAATCAGTCAAATTGATTCAGGCTTTTGCTGGGGCAGCTTCTCAAGACAGACACTGTATAGCTTTTATTTTTAAATTCCTAAGGTGAACTAATTGTATAAAGTATCCATTTCAATAGTTCATAGAGTAACTGAAAGACAAGTTCATAAAAATAATGTGTATGTGACAATTAAGTATACAAAAATCTCCTGTGATTTTGAACTATTCCTAGTTCATTTCCTGAAGGGAGACATGTCCCTTGAACAGCTTTCCATTTATTATTTTTATATATAAACACACACTTTTTTTTATTAAGTAATATACCTCGGGTCGGTCTCAGAACACTAACTTTTCAACATGAACCCAGATGCTGCAGATAATGACTAGATGAAAAGTCAGGAAAAAATAAACAGGAGGACTTCTGATCTCAGGTTAGGGACGAGAAGGAAGCAGCTTGCTCTGAAATAATTATTTTACTGCAGAGCAGAAATGGCATAATAAGAACTTGCTGCTGCCAGGAGCTGTAACCCTTGATTGCTGGAATACAGCTGTCACATTAGAAATGACACGTTGCCAGTAGATTGGCATAGCTGCAGTAATCATAGACCTCACATCTGTGCTACACTTGCCCAATTAAGGAGCTTCTTAGTGCAAGTCTAGGCCAAGGTTAATGAAATTATTCAATATGCTTTATTGCAGCAGCGTTGCTCAAAGAAGTCAATGGAAAGGTGCATTAAAACTTATTATTATGCTTGATAAAAGACAAAAATTGAAAAGCCAGAACCTATTGTTCTACCAAACTGTCTTTCCTGCACAGAACTACAGGTAGTTTACTCCCATGGCTCAGTTACAGCTATACACTTTAAAGATAAATGCTTAAACCAAGCCAGAGAAAACAGGTTCCATCAGGACACTGCTTAAGCAAAACAAACTTAAGCACATCTTCAGTGCAGATCCCATTTCTACATGAAATCCTGCATTTCCTTATGAAATCCTCCTCCTGTGAGCATGACCCAGGTGGCCTTCATTGCATCTCAACCTTCCTTACACCCCTCCAAACAGCAGTGAGCAGAAGTGACCCTTGCCAGCCTGGACCTACGAACAGGACTGTGCTCCCAACAGCAAGAACAGCTGGGCACAGACTCAGCTCTGCTGGGCCAGAACAAACCAAGAGCCAGTCCTTTCACTGCTGGTACCATCTACTCAAAAAAACCCAACACTAAAGCAACTTGCTTGGAAACTTCCACATTTCAGGAAGGGAGAAATAAAGTATTGAAGTCCCACCGAGCAGTATTTCCTTCCTGTGAGTATCTTCATCATCATGACTGTAACAGATTTCATGATGATGGAATATCCAAATTTCAGAGAAGCATACCCAAATTTCAGTATTTGGGTATGCTTCTCTGTCTTGAGGGTGGTACACTCTTTAGCTCTGGGAATAAAAACCTCATCGTTAAAGCCCAGTCAGAACTCATTTGAAGTCTTTCTTGTCACTCCAAAGACTTCAGGAAGTCAAGCAAAACCCTCATTAGACAACTCACAAGGATCCAAGAAGTGCTTTGATACTGCAAATATTACAGAAAATCCTAAAGCAAGTCAGATTACGTTGGGTTAAAGAGAGTATCTTTGTAGAGTCTCAGCTGTGTAGACAGCACCTTCATTTCAGTTAATCACTTGGTTTGGTTGGTTGGTGATTTGGTTTGGGGGTTTGTTCTGCTTTGGTGGTTTTTTCATGGTGTCAAAGGGTGCTCCCCACTCTCCCAGTGAAAAGAGGACTTCACTGTTGGGATTTAATCCCTGCCACCAACTGAACCGCCCACTAAGCTGTTCACTCTGCCCACGGTGGGACCAGGGGGAGCCCCAGAAGAGTAAAAGTGACAAAACTCACCGTTGAGTTAAAGACAGTTTAAGAGGTGAAGCAAGAGCTGTGCACACAATCAAAGCAAACCAAGGGAAAAAAAATGAAGAAAAAGAGAAATGCCACGTGTGTCATATGGACAGACTTGAGCAACCAAAAACCATGAGTCGGACTCAAAAGTACCATAATTTTAGTCTAATAAATTCGAGGCTTGAAGTACCAAAATGAAAAACTTGATTAATTTTACTTTGCTACACATTTTGAGAGAGTATTTCCATTCTGGTTTTTTGGGCAACTCTCTTCATTCCCCACAGTGACAGAAGCTTAAGAAGAGATAGCAGAGCATCACCTCGTAAAGGTATGAATAGAAGCACTGCAGTGACCTGCAATATTTTGAGTTCCCCAGCTGAGGAGCACAGCAGATTATGACTTGGCTCTACAGCATTATTAACCCCCACACCCCACACACTGATTGGCATGAAATCATTTATAGGAAGTTACAAGAGCAGCAACATTAGAGGTTTAAATGACAAAAACCCCCCAGGCACCCTTCACTTAAGAGGTGAAGCAAGAGCTGTGCACACAATCAAAGCAAACCAAGGGACTCATTCAAAACCAAGGGAGTTCTGCTCCCACATTCCCCACGCCCCAACAAAGACTGCAGGTACCTCTTGGAGTAATTTCCTCTCCTCCTGCCTGCAAAAAAAAAACAAACCCTAGTTTTCACAGAAGGAAAAAGAGAAATGTAGTGGACCTTGCAGTTGGATACCTTAGTGTCCTGCAAGGGGAATAGAAAGAGCTAATATTGAAGCTATCAAATACCTTTGGGAGGCAAAAGATGCCTGAGTAAATGCCCTGTTGGGCAGTGTGAGTGAGGGATTTGGGTGGGTCCCTGGGGGGACACAGCCTGAAGCACCCAGGAGTTCACAGGGGGCACTGAGCAGTAGGATGGGTTTGTGCACCCAGGGAAACAGTGCAGGAACAGATGCTCTGGAAGAAATGCAGCAATCAATTTTACCCTCAGACATTTGTTTGCCCAGATTGAGCAGTTAATTGAGCAGGGAGCTAATATGTGTGATTTGGGTAGGTATGAGAGGGCATGGAAGGCAGCTTTTCCACTCTTTTGAATGGTAACAGGCAACAGGAAGCTTGTTAGGGCACTGTTCATAAAAAATTCACATTTGCAATGAGGTCTGCAAATTATCTAGCCAAATATTTTTATTTCTGTGTATATGCTTACCTAGAGTGAGCACCATGTACAAAGCATTTCAAGCCTCCTCATGATCATTTCTCTGTCTCCCTACAATTTGGCAATAACTCAGATAACCACTGAGTAATTTAAACACCAACAACCCCTATCTGGATGAAGGAAGAATTTCTGTAGTTCTTGAACTGTTAGAACATGAACTTGCTAACACACAGTGGAAAAAATGTACATAATTGGGTGTAAAAAAAAACAACAACAAAAAAAAGCTTCATGAAGTAAGGAAATTCACCTCAACTGTGAATCCAGTCCCTGGGATTTTAATGGCTATGAAGTCACTTCTGCCAGTCCAGACTGAGCTCGCTGAGCAGTTTCAGATTTGCAAGCTTCATTTAATACATACACTTACTATTTCGAATCACAGGGAAAACAGAGATATTTTTAAGACCTCCTTTTCTGAAACAGCATCCAATTGAGTCATGCACTGCCAAATCAAAATAGTGTTATCAGTCTTTATTTGAGAGTGCTGCTGGAACAAGGCAGTGCCAGGCTGGGGGCACAAGGATGCTGGCAGCTCTTTGTGGGGCAGGCTGGCAGGCATGGAACTTGTTCAGAAATTCTTTAAAATGTGACAAAGGGGATCACTGTTAAACTCCATTTAAGAAAAAGTAGTTTTTATAGTTTATGTTCCTAAGACTTTTTTTTTCCTACAATAAAGGTAGAGAAGGTTATCTGGGAAATGGGGTTTAGCGAAGATAGAGAAAAAACATAAAGATGAATTTCCAATGTTTTGTTATTAGGCCTTGCCAGAGAATTTAATAAGTTGAATTTTCCTATTAATGCAATTGAAAATTTAATGAGCTTCTTAATTTATGACTTCACTAAGCTTGAATTATAAAACAATAACACAAGCTGCACTCTAATTGCCTGAGTGTGTCTGAAGATGACAGCGTGTTTAGGCTTTCACTTTAGCATCTAATCTAAATATATTAACAAATAGCACAAAAAACATTGCAAAGAGACAGGACAGAATTAATTTATTTTTTTTTTTTGTGATAAACAAAGCCATTCTATTAAAGCCTTATCCTTACTGTTGCATTCCACGTTGTGATGGGAGATTTCCAAGCTCTTTGCTTAGTGTTAATACAGTTCTGTGACACCCTTGAGAGCTTATTAAGAAAGATTATTCCCACTAAACCAATAACCTGGACCAAGACTGAGCTGCTGGTACCATGGAATGTTATGGGCTGAGCCAGGTCTTAGGTGTGGAGTCACCTCAGCTCGTGTATCCTGTGAGATAACATAAAAAAAAGAATTAATATCAAAGAGTTTTGTGCTCTTTCATGACAGCCTAATAATATTGTGTAACTACTAAATTGTTACATTGCACAGGAATCCACATGTCAACTTTATTTTTTTAAGTTGCCTGTTTTCTTCACAATGGAAAATGCACCTGGAAAATCTAAAGACTTCATGTTGCATTATTAGGCTGAGTGAGGGAATTGTTTGATTTGGGGTTTTTTAAACATATTGTGATTGATGCTTCTGATAGTCACAGAGAATACATTGCAGAAAATACCATTATAAGAGAAACTGAATATTCGCAAAATGAGAGCTTTCTAAATTAACCTGGTGGTTTCATTTCATGAAAAGTTACACTCTCACCTTAACTCAAAATCCTGGTTTCACCTGGATATTAACTGAATAAAGCAGTATTTTTTTTTATTTTGTCCTTGGGAAGACAGGTTTGTTCCTTCATTACCTGTACCTTTGCACTTCCACACCTGGAATAACACTATTCATAAATTTGGATTTTTATTATACCTGCCTGTGAGTCTTCCCATCAGGTGGGTGTAGAGTTGGGGCAAATATAAAAGTTTCAGAGTTCAAGTCAATTCCCATCTCAACCACTTAGAGAAGATGTGTTAACCCTCCCCTGCAGGGCCATTGCTGTCTGTGCAACTGGTCACTTTTTGAAAGGTCCAAGACCTGTGTGGCAAAAAGAAGCAGATTCCTGGAGTTTCTGGTTGCTGGAAGAAGGTGTGCATCATTTTTTCAATCTTATGGCTTTGCTATCAGACAATTTATTTCAAAAATACAGCAAACTCATTGCAGGTGACCTCAATGGCAGGTGGTGGTTCCTCCTTCAGGTGACAATCCACCTACTGCAGAATTTTACATGCTTTGTTGGTGGGAGGCTGCAAATCACTAATGGATGTCTAACATTGCTAAAAGATAAGCAAATTGTTTCCATCATGCAATGTGCCAATTATTTTATTTCTTTTTAAGAGGGCAACTTCTAGTTTTTGCAGCCAGGCTGAGTTTGAGGAAGAGGAGGAAAGGAAAGGAAAGGAAAGGAAAGGAAAGGAAAGGAAAGGAAAGG
>JAWWEE010000018.1:2082229-2105887 GCA_035221455.1 Xenops minutus | reverse complement strand
AAGAAAGAAAGAAAGAAAGAAAGAAAGAAAGAAAGAAAGAAAGAAAGAAAGAAAGAAAGAAAGAAAGAAAGAAGAGAGGAAAGAAAGGAAAGAAAGGAAGAGAGGAAGAGAGGAAGAGAGGAAGAGGGAAAGGGAAAGGGAAAGGGAAAGAGGAAAAAGGAAAAAGGAAAGAGGAAAAAGGAAAGAGGAAAAAGGAAAGAGGAAAAAGGAAAGAGATTACAATTTCCACGTGGTGCTTTTTGCCATAAGCATACCTTATCTGAATTTGGACAGTAAAAACCAACTAAAATATTTTCTGCTCTTATTATGTTTAACAAGATCTGGGTACTTAGTGTTGTAACTTACTGTCTAAAACACTACACAGACTTTCATTTGATTTAAAATAACTTTTACTTGGAATGGAACCACAGTATTCTTACCAAAATATAGGATACAATGTGTTCATTAATGTGTCTCTCAACTTCAATAAAGGTGATGTATAGAAGAAGGAAATCTTTATTCAATAGTTTTGAACAAATAGCAGCATTTTACATGTCATGAATATGTGGACATTTATTGGTGTTAGATACAGATAAATATAATTAAATCCAGTTGAAACAAATGTCATTCTTCACCTGACCCAGGGGTTTTGTATTACTTTAGTTTAGTGTTCTATAATTCTCTAATTCAATAACAAGTGAATCAGGGTTTCTCAGTCCCTATGTAGGTTTAAGGCAAAAGAAATCCCCATCTGGATTTCTAATTATTTATAAGTTTATTGCTTGAACAAAGCCACATACAGATAAGGGAAGGCAGAAAAACATTCAAAACATTAGAAATCCTAATAGGCACTTCTTTTCTCTTAAGATGTTTGCATAAATTCATTTTGGCTATTGTGATGCCCTTGGGGTGTTGACAGAGAAGAAAGAGAACCCTGAGGACAAGGGAGGGTTTGTGCAAAGCACAAAAACAGACTCATTCCTTTTGGAGAACGGTTTAAGGAGAGATGCTGCAGCTACTTTTAGATGTCTGTAGTCTTAATATAACAGGGAGGAATTTCTTTGTGTTATTTTACTGACAAAGTTGCAATTATAAATAAAACTTACCCGAAAACACTTCCTTTAAACAGTGTTAGTTATGCAGATTTTGAGAATATGACCAGAAAGCAATATTTCAAAAAAAAACCAAAAGAACATTAAAATGACTTGATATTATAGCCACATACCCACATCCAAATTAGTCTGAAACACCCCATAGAACCAAATAAAATGTACAAGCCCCTACATTAAAAATCACACCAGTGGTTCATATACACACAACTCTAACTTTCACCAGGACTGTTTCTATCTTCTACACCAGTTATGCCACTGTGGCCCTTTAGGTGAGACAGAATGTGAGGCCAAACAGTTGGCTGGTGATATTTGAAAATCCATCCCAAGAAAGGAGCACACACAGTCAGAGCACTGGGAGATGTCTGTGACAGCAACGTGTCCATCCACATTACCACACACACACAGGCAGAACTTGGAAGAAATTCCTAGACAAACAAGGTGACACCGAGTCCAGCTCATCACTTTATGTTCCATGGGCTTTGAAACCTCCCAGGCTGCAACCTCTTCAAAATAAAGCACATTTCCAACCTAAGCTGCAAAACACAGCAGGAGTGTTGCCTGTCCTAAGGAACTGCCTTGGTTTAACCCCAGGCCTTGAGTTTGTGCAATCCCTGCTCAGCACTGACAAAACCAGCCCCAAATTATCAATACTGAGCAGGAATGGAAACCACAACCCCATAGCAGCCACTCTGGAGAAAATCCACTCCCTCCCAGCCAAAAGCAGCACAGTGACAGCCTCTGGAATGGCCTGACCCATCTAGAACCAGGTCCTGACAGCAGATCACTGCAGATATTTTCTTCTATTAATTCACCACTGCCTTGGGATTTGACAGAATGTTTCTTTTATGAAACACACCATTATAAAATACAGAATTAGGCACTACAGGAAAGATCTCTTGAGGACCCAGTGTTGCAAAAGCACATTCAGACTTTATACCAGAGGTCCTGTGTCTAAACTTTTAGGATATTAGGGCTTCTCTGTAAAAATAAAGAATGCAATGAAAAATTTAGTCTTTCAGCAAGCTCCCTAAGCTCATACACCAGCTCAGTTCCTCAGCAAGACACAGGCTGGCTGAATTTGAATCTGTAGCTCCATTTAAGGGGTAGTAAATGGAGATCAGATCAAGTGTACTATAGTTTTAATTGCTTGACTTTATTAATGTAAGATACTCTTACATTAATACATTCAAACAGAATCTGAGATTGCATGAAAAGCATAACCCCAACTCCTGCCAGAAGGCTTTGGTCGCCTTCAGATGGAAAGGAAAATCTAAAAGGGGTAAAAAGCAGCAAAGCTGGATTTGCATGAGGAAACAGAGACAGGCATTTATATTCATTCTAAAGAAAGATGCAAAACATTTTTATTTCTGACTTAGTCTTTATGTTTTTTGACATCTTCACTTTTTGGATAATTAAAGATTTTCCTACAGGGCTTTATGAGAGTTTTATAAAAGCCATCCCTTTATATGCAAGGAGAAAAGGTTGGAAAACAGCAAGAGTGTATGAAGTGGTGATGTTCTTTTCTAGGCATGCTCCTGATGGTTTTAGTTTCAGTTTTTCTTGAGGCAGAAACACAAAGAAATGAAAAAATATGGCCAAAACTTTATTCTGAGTATTTTTTTGCACAGACTTATTTTCCTTCACTAAAGTTCTCGCAGAAATCAAAGTCACTGAAAATTTTATCCAATTTTTTTTTCTTAAATAAAGTTGAACAGGGAAAAACTTGCTTTCTGCAAGCCCACAGCAGTTTGCCAAAAGACATGGTTTCAGTGGAGCAGCACTGAGTTCCCAGGGCTGTCTGGGGAAAGCCCAGTGAGAAGATGCAGTGTGGGGGAGGAGATGAGCAGAGCACTTTACCATCACTGTAAAAATCCATAATGTGTCACCACTTGCTCACTGAGGAGCTGATCACTGAAGGAAATGCCAGATTTTTCAGGGTTGTAAAAACAGTGCTGTGTAGTCATAAATATTGCTCAAACAGAAGTTACAGTAATACTGTAATAAAGGGGGGGTTTAACCCATGCTTCTCATTCCAGTTGTCGGAGTAGCAAGTCTTCACACAGTGGAGTTCAAAGGTTTTAAATGTTCTATATCTGACCAATGAGTAATAAAACTGTAGGAAAGTCAGTGGAGATAAAACATCACTCTTTTCTTTTTCCCCCAATGGATCAACTCTAAGCCCGTGAGAAGATCCCCAAATGAGATTTGCAAACAATAAAAGGTTTGTTTCTGATGAACACTCTTCATTTCACATGTAGTAGACACCTGCAATTACAACAAAGTCGTGACTTTGAACGTATTTACCATGACACCAAAAGTGGACATAAAGACTGACATCAAGTGACTTGTCACAGGTGAAATATTTACTAATAAGCAAGTCAGATAAACACAAAAGACTGAGACTTCAAGGCTCCCTGGTGGAGTTGCACATACTACTGTCATTTAAAAATGGGTCTTGTCTAGTGTTTGCACAGAGTGAGACCTGTGTGCAACCTCAGCTAAAACCCACCAGGATATAGAGCAGCTCAGTGAGAAATCCACCTCTGAAGCAAAAGGGTGGCATGTCAGAGGAAACAACCAGGCAGACAGGTAAAGGAATGATTTGGCACAGTCTTCCCCAGGCCTGGGGTTTAATCAGCACTGGAGCAGAGGCAGCAAAACAAGGGCCAACACTGAATTCCACCGTGGGAGCCACACACCAGGTCACTGTGTGCTCCGTGGCCAGGAAACAGAGCCACGTGTCAGAGCTGGGCTCTGAGGTCTGAAACAGAGGAGCAGATGGTTTAGCCAATGCACAGTGGAGAGAATGGCTATAACTATAACTGTGGGCAGGGGACTGAGTGAGCCACAGTTACACTGGAATGCTCTGAGCTATGATTGTCATAGAAAAGCTGTCAATGAAATCAGACACACCCACAGACTTTCATCAGCTAAATAAAAGTTCCATTCCCAGCTAAGCATATTCAGCAACCAATTGGCTACTGCTCACTGTTTGTTTGCAGTGACTTACAAAATCATATTATTCAATTGTCATAGCAACTGTACCCCAAACTTGGGTTGTCAAGGTAGATACAAACAATTCCATCTCTCAATTCATACACCCCTCCTTGGGCTGGTGCATCACCCTACACTGGGGTACTAGAAAATCAGCAAGTGCTATTATGTGTGAATGAAAAATGCACTGACATTCACATAGCCAAGGAGAAAACAGGAACATCAAACTGCCACTTTACTGATGAAATTGTGAATTCCAGGAGCTTCCAAACATCTTAAAATGGCCTGCACTTACCTTTAAAAACTATCGAGCTCACTAAACTCAAGAATAGCCCTTTGACTCTTCCTATCTGGGTTGCCAGCTCAGGACAAGTCCTGGGTGCCACATAATGCCACCTGAATACTGGAAGTAGTCAGCACTCAGCTTTAGAGCAGAGTTATTTCCCCCTCATTCTTACTAATATGAGATTCAATTCAAAACCCTGTTCTTATGTAAGCAAATTGTTCTACCCATCAGTCACTAAAATCTGTCTGAAGGAGTGTGAGTGACCTCCTTAGCAAGAAACAAAAACCCCTCCACAAGGAAGAAGAGTAGAACCAGTGAGAAATGAGTACCAGCAAATCCCCAGTGCCCTTTGGTTGCTCAGGAATAAAAAGCCTGGCAAAGAGCTCAGCCCCTTACCCCTCACCTTCCAAGAGCTGCTTGTTTCTCACAGGTCACAAATCGAAGTCTGACCACTTATCCCCCCTTCTGCACCAGGTTTTGTAGCTGAGTTGCAGGCTGTATCCTTGTCCTTTTTTTTAATGCTCCATATTGATCTCTTATACTAAGAAGACTTGTCAATAGTTAACTGTGAGAACAGGAGAAAGGGAAACTCTATCAGTTCTAGTTAATTGATTGTAACATAATAATGTACAACATTTGGAAACACATCTGTGTTATTTGATCTACAGTCTATCTATCAAAGCAATGAACTTCAGCACTCAGGGGCATGTCTGTGTAGATCTACCTTTTCAATTTTGCCTGCAGCCTTTTCTCTCTCCATTTGTGCTTTCTTGCCCAAAGAAATGTCTCTACAGAGTGACATGAAAGCAGTCCCAAACTCTACCTGTATTACTTTGTCTCCCCTCCAATAGAAAGACCACTGAAGTTTTCATGTCCTACTTGCACAATGTCCTGAAATATTTCTGGGCTTCCAGGTGAGCTATTCTAACTAGGTACGTGAAGTCAAGTTTCATTAAGTGCTCGCTTGAAATTCACTGAAACTCCTCTGGTTACCTGAATAGTTCTTACAGGTTACTAAATATAAATGCAGTGCTATATTTTAAACCTTAGCTTTTACTTTTTAATAAGTCTGGAAAAGTGCAATGTCCTTGCCAAAGTCATGCTACGAAGGCAATATGCAAATATTAAATATGAGAATGAAGAATAACTGAAAGGTATTAAGGAGAAATTGCAAGCAACTGCTGACAGTGCCTGAAAGCTAATGATGCTAATTAACAGTATTCCCAGGGATAGGTCCACAGAAGGAATGGGGAATACTCAGGCTTGACTTTTCCGCCTCCTTAATTTATATTCGATAAGAACTCTATAAAGTCAGAAAATGGCAAGTTCTAATTAGTATGGCTAAATAGCAAAGAAGACAAAGTAAACAAGCAGTGGTACCTTCCTCATAATAAATTCACAAACAGCAATTCCTATCCTTTCAATTAAGCTTGCACTATAGAGGGACCCTTTCCTTTATCAGGTACCACAGAAACAGATCAAGTGCAAGTCACAGGATTATTTAGTCCAGGAGATGGATTCAACATCTGTTGGAAACTTTCAAAAAAACAGAGTAGTGTGTGTTTTCCTCTTGGGGTTCACATCCCTGCCCTACTAGCATGAAGTATCAGGGTGTCCAAATTCCAATTAATAAAAGAATCTTTTCTTCAAACAACTTCCAATCTCAGCAATGGAGTAGAGGAGAGATAACAGGAAACTTCATTGCAAAGTCTGGAGGTAAATTTGTAATTTTCTGGACAAAGCTAACTCCACAGTTTCAGACAATGCTCAGCTACCAACATCACAACAGCTATAAAGGACTTACCAGAATGGCACAGCAACACTTTAATTGGGTTTTGATTCAGAAGGAATTTATTCCTCTAAAATGCTAACAATTCTGCTTCTGCTTCTCTCCTGCTTTCACCTTGAAGAATTTTCACGGCAAACCATATCGAAACAATTCTTTCTCACATGTAGCTGTGTGCAGAACACCAGAAAAACAAAGAGAACTTCCAGAAGATGGTATTTCTGACTAGTACACAACATAAAAGTGTGTCCAGCAACGCAGGCATGAGGAAAGCTGTCCAAAAGGTGCAAAGCCTTTATGAGGGGAAATCAACTGCAGAAAGATGGCCTGGGTATTCTGTCTGAGAAATACTGTGCTCAGTGGGCACCCAGCTCTATACTCTGATCCTTTACAGCCTTTACTCCGAGAATCCCTCAGTGGAAAGGGCAAAGAAAGCCATGTGTGAAGGATGGCCCAAGGTGAAGTGCCAAGAGGGACAGTGCACCAAGAGCTCTGGCTACCAGAGGGTTAACTGGGGCATCAAGGGAAGCAGGGACAGGGGGGCAGCAGCCACAACCCAGCACTCTGCTCCAGAATGACAGCTCTGTGCAGCTCTGCTCCATCCAGGATTGGCTCCTGGTGCCACAGACCAACTGGGAATACCAAGTGCTTTGACAGTATGAAAGTCTTCAAGTGGCAAACATTAAAAGTCCCTTAATGTGTGTGTTGATCTCTACTTTGGCTCGCCGATTTGTAATTTTTTTCTTGTTCAAACTGATGGATGAACCGAATGTTTTTAATTATTTCCAGGCTATGCCCTTCAGAATTGCATTGCCTTCCCCATATACAGTACTTCTGTCCAGAGACTCCCTTGCTTCATTAAGATGGAAAGTCATTTCAGTTAGAAAAAGCCAGAGTAATCGTGTTTTAATCAACTGAAGTGCACACAAGCTGCTCCCATCCTGAGCACCCCGTGGGCTGCAGTGCCTGTGGGATGGAGGAACCACATCCCTAGGTGATCCAACATCTGCCCCTCTGGAGGAGACCTGGATAGAGATCAATAGGAAGGAATGGTGTGTTGGGACAATCCCAGCAGAGGAGAGAGAGGGTTGTCTCTCTGGGAAGAATTCTGTTTCACCACAACAAAGGAAGAAGCCACAAGTTGGGGTTCAGAGGGACTCAAGTAGATGGCATTTAAACTATTAGAAATCGCAGGTTTGGCAGTGGTAGGATTGAAACAAAAAGCTAGGAATTAAAGGAAGAATTTTTTCACCTGGTTTACAAAGGAACTGACACATGAAAGAAGGCTTAAAGAGATTAAAAACCTCAATGCTTGGCAGCTTGGCAAACTTCTTATGCCTTCCCAAACTAGGGGGGAAAGAGTAGCTCTTTACTCAAAGGAGTAATTAATTCCATCTGTATTAAAATAAGATAGTGGGTGTGTATCTTAGATGGAACTTTTCACAGCGTTTGTCCTGATGAAATAAACTATAAATTCAAGTGAGGAAAAGGATAAGTACATAGCATGTACACACACATATATAACATATTATCTGTTCTATTAATAAGGCCCCAATTTTTTTAGAAAATTATTTCATTTAAAAGGTTTATGTATTTCAAAAGTATTCCAAATGTGTACACTCAATTCATCTGTATTTTAAATCTAAGTAAAACCAAATCATTTGCAAGGTAGCAATCTTTAAAAGCATTTAAGTTTCTTTAATGAGTAATTTAATTCAAATGTGTGAACAATTGGACACCAGAGTAAGTTAGGATCAGATATGGGCAGGTCTTTTACATTGTTCAAGCTAAAATTACACACACACACGAAAAAAATAACTGGCCAGTGTTTTGGGGGAAATTCTTTTCAAACTACAATTTTTTCATGCTTGTCAGAATTCTGAGTACTATCCTATTACTCATTCTGCAGTTAAATACATGTTGTTGTCTCCAAGTAAAGACCTAAGACTGGGGGGTGTGGATAGGACACTGGACACAAATAGGGATGAAAGGACAGAAACAGCCCTTCCATGAAGCAAACCAGTGCACACCGTGCCCAGAACCCCAGTAAGGGGTGAGTTGCAGATGCAGACCTGAAGTTATCATTTTTATTAAAAAATACTTCAGCTGTAGTCGAGTCTCAAAACAGAGAAAAGCACCAGAGGCAAAACGAAATTAGGTCTTGAAGAGGAGACAGAGGAGAAGGCAGAGAGGTAAAACTATATAATATTACCCAAGGAAGGTAAAGGCCATTTTATTGTGTTGCTGGTAGCATTTGGAAAAGAAAGCAAAGCTCACAGCGGGTTTCACTTTGTGGTAGGACTGGATGAAGCACCAAGCTCATATTTCATGAAAGACAAGAAAAGCAGACATAGAACACAGGCTAGGCTCAGGTCTGGAAAATCATGGTCACACGAGGGGGGAGGAAGGAGCACCATGAAAAGTGACCCAAATGATGCACAGTGAATAAAATGATTCTGTGTCTCAGCTGCTCTCTGTGTCTGAGCAGCCCTGAGATGTTGGTCATTGTCATGTCTGGCACCAAACATCTCTGAGTCACAGCCTTCCCCTGGGTGTAGCAGGCACCAGAGGTTTACTTAAGGCCAAAAATATTACCTTTTTGGCAAGAAACGTGGACAGTGAAGATGTAGCATAACATTAAATTGAGATTTTGATTAGTGCAGTGGATCTGTGCAACATAACTTCCCCGAGTTCACTGCACTTAAGAGGTTTTCTTGGTGTAGATTTAAATCTGAAGTGACAGACTGTATCGTGAGAAAGACAGCTCAAAGGAGCCAAATTTAGCTGTCACAAATTCAGAAAACATTGAAGAGATTGGCAAGTGCTTCACCAAACATTTACATTAAGCATGAATTATTGTTCTGATTTCATCTTAAAGTCAGTAATTGGAAAAAAAAAACATCTTTTCAAATGGTTACTCATCTCCTACTAGCATTTATTTTAATTTTTTTTTAAGCAGAGTATATCAGTACAAAGTATTAACCTCTCAAATAACTTACCTTTATGAAACATTACTACAAAAACATAGTCAAAATTAACCACCAAATAGATGGGGCTCATGCCTGCTCTTAGCACTTTTGTGGGATTTTTTTAATAATTACTAGTCACCTAAACTTACCAAATTCAAGATTAATTTCCCAAAGTGTGTGGGTTTGCCACAAGGTATCACAGCTCCCTTTAAGTCAGGACAAATGGCCACAACTCAAAAAACCAACCCTGACTTTTACATTATGATTTGGACACAGCAAGTGCTCCAATATTTGCAGCTGATTCCACCCAAGGTACTTTCTCAGCTTTCTGGTAAGTGACCCAAAGTCTTTCCTCACCAATTTATGTTTCCAGCTGTAAAAGGCTTGAAATGCTTTTGGAAAGGGAACAGAATTGTGGACACTGTCCCCATCTTACGAGTCAAGCAACTACTCCAGTGCATTAATGATGCCTTGGAGCAAAGGGCAAGCAGTTTAAATGACTTGAAATTCCCCCCTTAGGGTTAGCAGAACAGAGGAGGTTTCACCTGCTGAGAAATACAACATTCCATGGTATAAACAGATCACCCATGCTCTGGGATCAATTTTTTCCAGGTTCTAGTGCTCAGGTCTTGCTGGGGTGTTTTGGACAGGAGTTTCCTGTCCTACATTGCTCTGTCAAATATTCCACAACAGGAGAATAAATGTGGTTCTTTAACTGATCACATCAGGAACTGGATAATAGCTCAGTAACATCTCCTAAAGCCTGGTGCAGAAGAATTGGTTTGAATCCTCCAGGACCCACAGAAGGAGAGCTCTATTTCTCTTTAGTATGTATCTTTCTGCTTTCATTTGTAGCTGACCACTTTTGAGAAGCAGCTAGGAGAAGGCTTAAGACTCCTTCTGTAAGATGTCTAGATCTTATTTCTGATAAAGTAAAAAGAATATGCCCTTTCCTTTCAGTGGGCACAGAATCACAATATCCCACACACCACCTTCACTGGAGTTCATTGCTAACAAATTGCTGTAGTGGAGTTAAAACTCAAACATAAACCAAAAGCGTCATGAACACTGTTAACTGAGCTCTCAGAGTATAGAAATAACCACAGTGATTTCACCTGGACTCTACTATAAATACCAGTTGGTAGATCTGATTTAAAAAACAAAGCATGACTGATTACCTAAGTTGGACCTGCTGCTTTAACTGCACTAAGTTACAATATGAATTATCATGGAAGGTGTTTCTGAGAGCTTTCTTAGTGCCATGAAAATCAACTTGTAATACCTTTACCTGTAATTGTCCTTGTCCAAAGGCTGTGGATTCATCATGGAAATTTATTAAACTGAAGTCTTCAAGTACCAATGACAGTGATGAGAATAGTGTTATCAGCTGAAAAGCACCAAACACATTTTATAATTAAATAGTGTTTTCCATTAGACATTCCTGTACTATCAAGTTATACTTAGCAGAGGTCAGGAACAGGAAAGATATCCTATACATCTACCAAAGCTGTCTAGGATATTCACAGCTTTATTATTCCATTTTCAGGTAAACATCACTGTCAAAGCCAGAAAATCAGATAAAACACAATTCTGTATTGTTTGTCTCTCCCAAAGCCTTACAAACATTCCCTCACTTACCCAAAGCCCACTGTGTGGTTTTACAGCAAAGGAGAGTGCTCCATGCAAGCTGTGCCTGTGGTTAATTGCCATGCTGTCCAGAGCTGCAGGGGGAGAGACCACCCAGCTTTTGGGAAATACACGAAGCCCAGCCTTTTTTAGGGCTCTCACCTCTGTCAGGAGTTTCTTGCTCTGCTACTGTCCTTATAACAGGGGTTAAGCAATCACTTTCCTCCATCTCAGTTTCCCCATCTGTAAAAGGGACATAGAGACCTTCACTCCATTTCACAATTTTTGTGGCACTTCTAAATAAAGAGGTTTTCCAAGGGGTATTGTTACCATGATTCACCACTGGTTTATTTATCAATGCATTAACAGAACTTGCTCCTGTTTTCCTTTTAGCTACCAGAGGACATGCTGTTATCAGTCTAGCAAAAAGAAACTAATGGTTTTTTTTTTTATTTCTAAATAATTACTTTACTTTCTTTCTTTGTTTAGGGATAAAATATAACATGGGATTCCAGCAACCAAAAAAAGTAAGTTTTCAGAAGTACATAAGGAAAATCGTACCCATATTCCAAGTATGGAGTACAGATAGAGATGGCTCAGATAAGGCCACTACACCGGAGATGAAGAAAGCACTGAAAAGGAAAGATGCATCAAAAGTTTTACCATGAAATGCAAATTTTCCTTTTAAAATATGAATTTGATAAGCCATGCAACTCCAGTTTTATGAGTTTTTTTCCTAGGCTGGATATCACTAAAAGATACTGTAAACTTTGCATATAATAATAATCTGAAGGTCTTAAGAGGTACCTAAAAACAGGCTGAAAGAAGAATCCTGGTGAAATTCCCCCATCTAGTGGCTGTGAGCACTGCCACGATTTCATAGTGAAAGGACAAGTGCAAACCATGCAAGGGCCCAACTGTGCAGCCTCCAGCTCTTCCCAAGGGCCAGGGGCAGCAGGCTGTGACCCACACCCCACACCCTGCAGCCCCAGCCTGCAGGAAGCCTTGCACTGACACACACATTCAAATCATGGCATTTGGGTTACCCAAAAAGTCTCAGTTCAGCATCATTAAAGACCCAGATTTCTAGGAAGTCTGAATTTGATAAGCTTGATATATGTAAATATATATATAAATATATATAAAAATATATATATATGTATGTATGTATGTAATATGATTGAATGACAGCCACCCTATAAAGGGTAATATTTGGAAATAGAAATAGATCTGGTATTTACAAACACATACACTTTGACTACCAGAAACCAGGTCTGAAGATAAGAGCACAACAATCACTGCCAACAACTGAATAATGTCTCATATGACAAATTGTGAGGTTTCTCAGCTTGCACATCATATAACACCTTCACTACCAGAGCAGCCAGCATGAGAAACCTGAACTCTGCAACAGTACCCAAAAACTTGTGTTTCATACTGATCTGTTGTATTGGAGTTTTGTATAACACTTATCAATTTAAGCAAGTCACCTACAAAATAATACAATTTGATTTTTTTCTTCTTTTGTCACCAGTGCTTTTTGTAATGAGTACTGAACCTCTTTTCTGAGACTTGCTTAATCTCTGACACTTAAACAAGAATGTGACAAGATAAAACCTCCGTGACAGCACAAGTTTGTTACCTGTAGCTTTATTTTTTACAGCCAACAAAGACTTGTAAAATTGATTAAGATTTAATCTGTCACCTTGAAAGAACATGGCCCTCCTTCTAATCCATGTATTGTACACCTTAAACTTTGTAAAGATTTAAATACTATTGGGAACAAATAAAGGCTGAAAATGAAAAATTTAAATTTATAAAACCTCTAAATAACCACTAAATACTTTGGGTCAGCAATAAACATTCTGCAACTATATCTGCCCCTCTGTTGAATCACTCCCTCGTGGTTCATGTGCCACTCTGCTGCCCGGTGTCCTCAGCACAGGGATGACAAGTAGCTAAACAGTGTCCAGCACCTAACTTTAATCTCAGAGGCACAGACTAGGCAGGATTTAATTCAGCTGCTTTCAGAAGCAGAAAGCAACAGAGACATGTAGGCTTTATGCCAAAAGAAGTATTAACCAGCCAGATCCCCCTACTGAAAGAGAGCATGTCCCAGAAACCCTTCCCTACAGTCCTGCTTCACTTGCTCAGTTTTCACTCCCCTAATCCCAGCCAAGCTCCATTCCCACCCCTTACTGCTCCTCATCCCGTTTCAATGGCTTTGCTCCCAACTTCACATCCCTCCAGCCTCCCTCTGGGTGTCCCTTCATGCTGCTCTCACCAACCCCTTCTGGCATGCCAAGCCTCCAGGCTTTCACTGCAGCCCTTTCTGCTTCCCTCTGCCTACTCTTGGTCCCTCTGTGTCTTCCCCTTACAAACCCCACAAACCTCCTCCCTTCCCTGCCAGGTCTCACTCTGCACAGCTGCCTTCACTGCAAGGAGAAACCACTGAAGTGGGGGTGGGAAACACACCCCACGAACAATCAACACCTTCCATTCGTGTGACAACAGGGGCAACCTGGAATAACTAAGCAAGTCCTCAAAATACTCAGATCCCTTCTGTAGGAATTGCAAGGACAGCTTATCTAAGACAAAAGCAGCTATCAAAGTCTGGGTACACCGCCTAAAATAGAGTTAAATCCAGTTCTGAACTGGCAATTCCCAATTCAGCTTCGTGTGAGCCTTTGAATTTCAGGTAGGCACAGCAGCAGGTGACAAGAGAAGAGCCTGTCCCACCATGCAGGCACAGTGCTGAGAGTCTGTGCCAATGCTCTGAGCTGTGCAATTCTGCTGAACTCAGAGGGTATGAGACACCCACAGGAAGCTGTGCAAGCTGTTAATGGTGACAGCCTCTCATTTACTAACATCTTTAATCTATTTTTCCTCATCAGGACTGTGTTTCCAGCAATAACCAGGAGAGAAGATTAAGAAAAAATACTGCAGAGGGAGCAGCAACAGCAAAGCAGAGCGAATCATTAGAGACATCTGAAAGCGTGCCCACTAAGCTTCAAAGCACAGACAGAAGGCAAAGCAGCATCATGTTTGCCATGAAAGGTCAACAGAAAGGGGAAGAAACTGATTCCATCAGGCTCCATAAACGCAGGAGGAGGTTTATAATTAAAAAGAGCCCAATTCTGATTTCCATGAACAGCTCCACTCTCAACCTGCCCACACTTAAATCTGAGGATAGAAACAACAACAAGTGGCAAAGTCTCTATCAGATCCAAGGAGAAAGGAAGCGGATCATGAGGGAAACTTGTTCGAAGTACAAGAGTAATAACAGAAGAATAATCACTCCTTACCACGTTTCCAGGATATTTGTAGAAGACAAATACAGAGTTTTATACTGTGAAGTACCAAAAGCCGGCTGCTCTAACTGGAAACGGGTGCTCATGGTGCTCAATGGCCTGGCTTCTTCCACTAAAGACATCCAGCACAACACGGTGCACTACGGGAACTACCTAAAGAGGCTGGATGGCTTCGACCACAAAGGAATTTACCACAGGCTCAACACCTACACAAAGATGCTGTTCATCAGAGAACCTTTTGAAAAGCTGGTGTCTGCCTTTCGGGACAAGTTTGAACATCCCAACAACTACTACCACCCTGTCTTTGGGAAAGCCATCATTGCCAGGTACAGGCTCAATGCCACCAAAGAAGCACTAAGGACAGGCTCTGGAGTGAAGTTCAAAGAGTTCATTCAGTATCTCCTGGATGTGCACAGGCCAGTGGGTATGGATATACACTGGGACCACGTCAACAGGCTTTGCAGCCCGTGTTTAATAGACTACGACTTCGTCGGGAAGTTTGAGAGCATGGAAGAAGATGCAAACTTTTTCTTGCACTTAATCGGTGCTCCACAAAATTTAACTTTCCCCAAGTTTAAAGACCGGCACTCCAACGAAGAAAGAACTACCACTAAAATCACACAGCAGTATTTTGCACAGCTCTCTCCTTCCCAACGACAACAGAGCTACGACTTTTACTATATGGATTACTTGATGTTTAACTACTCGAAACCTTTTGAAGATTTGTATTGATTTGAGAGCTGGGACATTTCCACAGTCACATCAGCTGAATTGCATAACAAATCCAGGTGGCTTCTGTTTATATACACCTATCTGTTAGAAACAAGTGGTTGAAGAGCAGGAAAAAAACCCCAAATACAACATAAATGGATGTTTACACCTTCACCTTAATTGCCTCCTTTTTCAAATCATATTTTTTCTATAATTTCTCCATATGAAATGTGTGTACATATATGTATAATACGACAGGGTGCCCAAATAAAGCACAGAATTTTCCATGCTGGTGTGGCCTGTGCTTGCTGAACTGGGAGGACAGTTTCAAACCAGGGAAACACGCCTGGCAACTCTACAGTGGAGCCAGTATTTCAAGCTTTTTGCCATTTAGAAAATAAGTCTGACACTGATGGAGTAGCAAGAAAAAAATACACTAATATTTAGAGTTTGGTGAAATCTCCAAGTCGTGAAGCCACACACTAAAAAGGCTTTTGAAGCTGGATGTTGATTGCTATTTCTGAGATTCCTAAGTTAGTTAGGGAGGAAAAGCCTAATCATACTCACACTGCTGGAAAACACACTGGTGAAAACAACTTAATATGATACTTCATGACCATGTGAGAGCAGTATTAAACCACATGTTGCAATTGGGAGTGAGGATGTGTTCTCCCCCTTCACTATTTCCCTCATGGCACATTCATCTGCAAAAAGATAAAATGCAGGCGAACATTTGCATCTTTATAAGTGTATTAAAATTCTTTTAATCCTTTGCATTAACATAAATCTCTGGTTTAATCTTCATAGTCACCAGGAATATCAAATCTTTCCCTCATAATAACAAGCAAGAATAAATGCCACTTCCTGCCCAACAGGGTAGTTCTTTTCATTGCTGCAAACAATTTGCACCTGCTTATTTTAGGAACAATTAGGTCTGACTGAACATGCAAAAAATATTCCAGGAGTTTTAGTTCAGTTGTTCATTTTCTATATTTGAGGAGGCTTCCTCTCAAATATAGCAGAATGTCCTGTGAGAACCACTTGACCTCCCACTAGTTCTGTAGGTCTGCACACACTCTGTATACAGAACCCTCATTTCCATGCCATTTATCCACTTGACATGATGACATTTAAATTGGCCATATTGGAACAAGGATCAAACTCTCCCACAATGCCAAACCTGGACTTCCCAGTAATGTCTAGAGTTTGCATTTCACAGCCAAGAATTCCACCCCAACAGGCTCTGTACAAGTGCAAACACCTCCAAAACACCTTGTTTCAATCTGTTTCACCTTTCAGATCCTCATACAGACGTTCCATGCATCCCAAGCATTGGCATCAGAGTTTCCTCAGAAACACCCAATATATTTTTCGTGGTTTAAAAGTTTTAATAGGGAAAAAATTGTTTCCAAATATCTTGTAGCGAAAGCTTCACTGATAAATATTTCATGCCATACCTGACATCACCTTTTTCATTGTTTTCAGAGAAAAATTGGTTCTGTTAGGAAGTTACTACGGAACTCACATTGCTCCATGAACATAGTCACCCTTCCCAGTCTGCCCAGTCTCCTCATCACTGCTGCACCCACCTTGCCACCCACTCAGGGACCTGTTGATCTGCTCCCATGACTACAGAAACAGCCTTTTTATTCAAAGTGCTGTATGAATAATAAAAAAAAAAAAAAAGGCAAAATTGCACTTCTGATTGTATCCTTTTCCTATCACTACCCCCTCTATATCTATTTTAATTATTTTACAATAAAAGAACAACATTTTTAATGACAAATGAAGATGAAGACTTGGACAGGGTTTTATTTTGTCTGGAGTAACACAAGTTAAACAAAAACTGCTCAACGCTTTGCATGTTTATGACAAGCTGTACATGGCACAGTAGCATCTGTTTCACTGTATCTCAAGGGAGACAAAGGTTTCCTTCTAATCCTCAAGGGTACTTATTTGGCAACATTAATTTGGCTTTGGTACTTTCATGCCCCAGTCCCAACTGACTAGTAGAAACAAAGCAACAAGTGGTTTAAAATAAAACAATCTGTAGTTATATTTTAAAGCCAGAAGAAATGCAATATCTTGAACAAAAAAATCTAAGGCAGCAGACAAGTGAACTTATATTTTCGTATCAATCAAAAGGTTTAAGTGAAAAGCAATAGTTTTGACTAGATGGTGTTAAGTTTTCAGACTGCTCATTTCCCTCTGGATTATTTTATCTTTTCCCCCACATCAAAAATCTTGGCATTTTCATTTCTGATAATGCAATTGAAGTTTTTCAGAGGTGTTCATTCTGAATTCATTCCCGTATTTTATCCCTCTCTTCATATAGAAATGTTTCATTTCATACGGAAAGTGGAAATTAAACACTGTACAAAAGAAATCCTCCCTTCAGACAAACAGCCCAGCTCAGAGGTCAGCCAAGGTAAACATTAGACAAAGTAATTCTGTCAATCCAATTTTTTAAATTTTTTTTACAAAGTAATTCTGTCAATCCAATTTTTTAATTTTTTTTTTTTGCTATCACATAGGTAAGAGGTGAATTTTGTTACTACTGCTCTGATCACTGAGCTGTACTCGTAGCTCTCACCTTGAAGCTTTCTGCTGTTCTTACTCCTGATCCTTTCATGCCTCCCTCTCTACTCACAGCTCGTGCTGCCCTAGAACCCTGTCCACCCTAGGGTTAGGAACTACAAACAGCTCAGGTCCTGGCAGCACCTCCCCTGCACTCACAGCTTAAATAAATAAATAAACCTACTTTCCATCTTCTGACATCCTTTTTTAGGTTGTTTCCAGTGCTGGAGACACTTCATTCTGCCTGGGCAGCTCTCTGTTATACCTGACACACTGACAGCTCCCCACATCCCTGTTTCCCCCTTGGGGTTTCAGTGGTGAGCACAGTAAGGTGCCCAGAGAGGGAAGGACCCAGCTAAGGCAGGCACTGAGGCTGAGCTGGGAAGGGACACAAACACCAGCAGGTCAGAATCTCACCCCTTCCACCTCCAAGTGCCCTAAAGCCTCCAGCAGAAAAAGGGATTAGGTATGAAAAAGGGAAAAAGGTATGAAAATAAACCATGTAAACCAAGTAGGTGTGCCCTGAATAAATCAGTGAGAGAGCATTTTCAGATGAGAGAGCCTTTAAACAAAGCCCAGCTTTTTAGCCAGCTTTTGGTGTCCTGGCACTGCCAGCTGCCAACTGCAGCCCTGCCATGCCATGGGTACTTCAGGAGAACTAAACCAAGCAGTGACTGTGCCCAGAGCCAGCCAAGGGAAACTGCTGAACAGTTTATTATCTGGCTTTGCAAAGTCTCAAACTGAAGACAGCAATAATCTTTTAATTAAGGGATAATTTAAGCACTTGACATTGGGATGCTCTGTAAATGAAATTCATTAGGATCTAAGCAAACTCATCCTCTTTGAGACCTTTGTGTATCTACAAAAGTCATCCTTGCAATGTGTACAAATTGAGTGACGGTGATTTGCTAGGGTTTTACTATAAAAGACACACACACACACCCCCCCAAATACAACAGCTATTTACCATGGCTGGCTTCACACCAGGAGTGTCAGTTTATGAGGGTTTATGCCTCCAAAAATAAAAGCATCAAGATATCAAAGTGAGTTTTCTTAACTCCTTGTGTCCATAACTCTTCAGAATTTCCACGATGGGGTTCCAATGCTTTTTCCATAGCAATCACCAATATTTGAGCACCATCAGACTGTACAGGATCCAAAGAGAAGAGGAACTGAGGATAGGAGATAACTTTTTGGTTTTGCCACAATTTAGACTCAGTGATCTCAGAGTCTTTTCCAGCCTATCTGACTCTAATTTGGTTTACATCTCATAATGACTGACACAAAAAGTTTTTAAAGTTTTTTAAATGTAGGTACTGAATTCTGGTGATTCCCTCCCTCCCCAGCCTCCTCTGAGCAAATTGCTGAGAAAATCCCCTCTTTGGATGATCAGTCCAAAGAGGACTTTTGAGAGAGAGGGATCCACAGAGTGAGAGAGATGCACACACATGGACTGCATGTACTACACATGAATTTGGCCTTAGTTTCTTCACACCACTTCTGTTTGGGCAACAGCATCTCTGTCAGTAGAAGCAAGAGCACAGCTATCACAAATCCATGTAAATTATCTCCTTACATATAAAGTACATAGGGAAAAAAACCCTGTGCAAATAGCATTATACATAGTAAGGCATCTACAAACTTACAAATGCATGGGGGAGATGTAATCCCACCAAAATTAATTGGTATATCAAGCACATGCATTGTTTTTTAGATCATTTTCTTAGCTTCTTTTTACAATAATACCTAATAATTTGTCATGCCAACTCAAATGGTACCCCATTATCAGGAATGAACAGACAAAAAGGGAGTTCTCTTTTTTGTTGCTGTTTCATTTAACTATTGTTGCTTTCTTATTAACACAGGTTGCTTTCAATCCCTGAGTTGACATGTTCTGCTTCTACACCAACAAGAAACCACACAGGCAGCTGGGCATAGTCCAGCCAACTGCCTGAAAGAGAAATTTAACTGTCCAAATCTCAGCCTCACCTACCCATTTTCATTTCACTGGCACCAGAAGACCATCTGCATGCAGCAGTAGCTTTGTTTTCAGAGCACAACGTGAGAGACAAGGCTGAGCACAGCCTGCTCGAGCTGCTATTGCTTCAAGGGGTGATTTTCAGGTTGGCACTGTCACTTGTGGTGATGTCAAAGCCTTAGCATGCACCTGCACACTCTGGAATAATGACTTGGGAAGTGTCCCAAGCCTCATATGGCAAGATGCATGTAACTAATTTTTGTCCCAAGACAACAGCTACAGGTTAAGAAGCACCAGCAGTTTTCTTGGCTATTGTCACTGGAACCTAGCAGGCAAGCCTGTAAACAAATGCCTCTGATGGCTCCCAGCAAGATGCAGAGCCTGAATTTTCTACATCACTGTCCCAGTGACAACTGGTACTTGCCACTGGTAAGGTGCTTTTGCCAAAATTTCTCAGAACCACCCATTGCAGTAGTGGAGTCCAGAATTAAACATGCAGTAAAGAGGCACAAAGGATTCCAGTTTGAAGAACTTGAATCCTGAAATACCTGAAAGCATTATTATATGCAAAGCATCACTTGAGCAGTAAGGGCAAGGCAGCACAGAACATGGTGGCACAGAAGAGGGACACAGACCTTGCTCACTGCCATCAGACTGTTTGGTTAACACATTAGGAAGCATTTGACACACTTAGTTGTGCCTCACCATAGAAAATAAGAATATTTGCTTTAAGACTGGTCCTATAGAAACATTCAACCTTGCAAAAATATTTCTTGGTCTGGTTTAATGAAGAACTCCAAATATTTCGTTTCAAAGCAACACTTTGGGAAGTCCTATGCACACACACATCTCAGTGTCCAGCTCACTGGCAGGTAGTGAGGAGCACACCCACAAAACACCTTCCACATGGAAAAGTCTTTTCAGGGTCATTTTCCAAGCAGTTTGTACTGCAGTGAATTTTAGCTAAATAAGTTTGTTCAAATTATGCCATCCATTGACATTTTTGCCACCACCTTCTTTTTTGTTGTTTTAACTGAAGGCACATTGCAGCAGAGGTCAAGTTTTCCATTATGCACCTACCTTGCATGAGACCCGAATTCCTCTGTTTAAATTCAGCTATTACTGTAGAGCTGGCCCTGTGTTTCAATTCAGCTTTATGGGATCCTCTATCAGTGATCTTTTCTAGCAGTGTCATCTTTTTTCCTGGAGCTTAAAATTACACTGTCAAGTTATGAAAAATGAAAGGGGCTTTCACAACCCAACTTTTCCGCAATTATTTTTTCCAATCTGGGATTCCTGTCCAGATTTATTTTCACTTAATACAGGAAATTTCCTCTCAACATATCCAAACATAAGTATGTCACCAGCTGCAAAAGGTGTTAAGATTATGTTCAAGCAGAGAGAACAGCAGCATGGGAAGCAATGGCCTAAGGCGACTGCACTAAGAGCTTGTCCCAATCCATTAAACACTAGTGGAAGGTGGCTTCTTTCCCAAGAAATGAAAGCTCCAGGCTACAGTTCACCTTCAAATTCATAGATACAGAATAACATACATTATGATCACAAGAAAAAGTTATTTTGTCTTTGTTTTGAGTGTGCATCCAGTCAGTAAAACCCTTTCTGTGTTCCATGGTGGAGCCACGGAGAAATCCCATGAAGGTGGTGCCAGCCCACGTACAGATACATGCACTGCAGACCACAGGGCATAGTTAGAGCTGTCTGTTCCCATAAAATATCAAATAATGACCTGTTTCTACAGCCCTCACTCACAACAATACTCCCACACCCAGTAGTGGGCAGGCATGCCAACACTTAGGGCAGTATCTGGGAGCTTTGGCCTGTTATCTGCCTGGTTTGGGTCTGAGCTCCTAGAACTGCTCTGCTTGTCTTTGTCCATCTCTGGTGTTGAGGAAAATTCAGGAATTATATAATCCTTAGTGTTTTACACTGTATTTCATTTACTGATCTCAAATTCATTTAATTCACCTATTGCAATGTATCAGGGAAAGGACTTCAGCTTGGGGGTTTTCCCCACTGATGTTATCAGAATATTTTTCCTTAATAACACCAGAAAAAAACCCTAAACAAAGTCACTACAGCACAGGTAACCTGACCAATAAAACAGACAATGTGCTAGAGCAAGAGGCTGCAATATTTATACAGTCTCATATTGCATTTCTCAACTGAAATCCATACAGACATGAATCCTGCTCAAGTGACACACTGTGTACTCATCAAGGTGCTACTGTCTTTATAAATCAGGCATACAGTGACCATTTCAAGCAGTGTGGAAAACACAGCAGACAGAATATGAGATGGGCTATGAATCTGACAGTTTATCCATGTTTAGCCTTGAAAAAATGGGGTTTATTTTTATTATCTAAAATAAATCTGAGAACTTCATTAGATCATCCCACCAAAATTGAATGTCAGGTTTATATTACAGCCTACAAAGCACACAGCAGCTGGTAATGATCAAATCATTTTACCTTGGAGCTCCTTCATAGCGAGCTTCAAAACTGACTATTCAGAATAAAAAGCTAAGCCTGCCATACTTGACCAAAACATACAGGTTATAAACACAGAAGATTGAACATGTGCAGCAGTAAAATGGATTTTAGAAAAATTCAGAAGATAAAGCATTGACAGTACACACCATTTACCCATTTTCTCCTCTGTCACAAGGAGCCACTTCTCCCCCACTATTCACCACGCTAAACTATGAGAGGTAATACCCAGAATTACAATAAAGGCTGGTCTCAAACACATTTTCCCATTCTCTACCTTCAACTCAGAAATCTGTTTCCTTGCAGATATACCTGATCAGTAAATTAGTAGAGTAACACCTTCCAAAATCCTGAGCTTCCCAATCCAACTGGCTTTGAAGGCATTGGCTCTTCTGTCCTATTTCTGCCCTAAAAAGCAACTACTGCCAGCTATTTAAGGGGCATTGTCCACTCACTGACTTGGTATCAACCTGTGGGTGTTCAAAACTCAAAACTCTATGGTCTGCTTTTGTCTTCAATTCAGACTTTATGTGGTAGCCTTGCAACCAGAATGGTTTCAAATGCAATGGCTTTGTTTCTTACACATCAAAATCTTCCATCCCTCCTGAGCCACCCTTACAGAAAAGGGTTGGAGAGAAACCACACTGCCCTGTCTGCCTTTAAATGGCCTGAATCTTCTCAGCACTTTTAAATGCTCCTGTTTTGGACTAACACCTAACTTTGGCAGGTTTACTATGTGGAACTAATGTCATCCAATGCCAGACAGATCTGCCACTTTTGAAACTCTAAGTCACAGTGTGGATTCACATTCTCCCTGAGAGCAATTAAAACCTGCAGATACACTCACTAATCCAAGGCTGTGGAAGAAATGCTAATGCAAATCCAAGTATATACATCCACACTTCACTTCTGCCTTCATTGAATGTTTGATTGGTAATTAAGGCATATATTTGGTTCCAGAGATATAGAAAAAAAAACAAATCCCAAAAGAAGCAGTCGAATCTGAGCCCAAGGTTATTAATCATACCGCCTCTAATTGTATATAAAATATCTTTACTCCCTCAAAAATGTTTTTTTTTAAATAGTAGGGGATTTAAATATGTCACAATATTCTGGATATCTTGATTAGATCTCCTTTAATATCCTGCCTCCGAATAATTCGTAATTTATTTAACACCCCTATAAATCTCGCAGAAATGAAGAACTCTTACTAATCATTAAGATTAAGCAGAATTTTTAGCCTGACTAGACTAGCAACAAAAGTTGATAAGGGGAATTTTTTTTTTACTTAAACAGTGCTTTTTACTGTCTTCTTGTAATTAAAGTTTCAACTAAGGTCCCATTAGGCTGATAGTGATCCCCCCTGTGAGTCAGACAGACCCTCAAGTCTTCAAGTTTCCAGAGTTAAGTCTCATTGGTAATTGGCATCTGGGAAGCTTTTGACTAAATCAAGTGAAAACTCAGTAAGATTAAAAGCCTAAAGAATTTTGCTCCTCATTGGCATTTAAAATACTTTCAAGAGCATTCCCCTGATCCATCCAGATCCTCACAAAACACCACATGGATTATTTTAGCCCACCTTCCCCTGCAGTCAGCCCTGTACAGGTGCCAGCTGCAAGTCAGGCAGCCAAAGCACATTAAAGGTCACTAAAAATGCCTTCCCTCACTCAGTGGTCCCTCAAGATGAGGGCACAGAAATCAGAACAGGAAAAGTCAGAGAGGACACAGAACCTGTGCCAAGCTGAAATCCAGGGAAGGGAAGGGAAGGGACGGGAAGGGAAGGGAAGGGAAGGGAAGTGTAGGGATGCGAAGATGAGGAAAG